>JARQOC010003156.1:0-18643 GCA_033576535.1 Allobates femoralis | reverse complement strand
TATCCTTTATAGGGTATACAGGACGCCTAAGTGGCTTCATGATTTGGGCCTGAGACAGGACTCATGTTGCCCCAAATGTTCACATGAGGACGCGGACATTCTCCACATGTTTTGGATGTGCCCGTGCCTCCAGATTTTTTGGATTATGGTACTCCACTTGAACCGGGGAGCAACGGAACTGGACATCCCCAGAGACCCGGTTGTCTGTGTCCTTGGCTGTACAGAGGATGTAGGGGGAGATGACTATTCGCATATAGCAGTGGCTAGGATGTTGTTTGCTGCCAGAAAATTAATAGCGGCTCATTGGATATCCGATACGGTACCCTCTCGCAAAGAGTATATCTGTAGCATGAATCTGACTGTGAGTAGGGAAAAAGCTATATACCTCAAACGGGACAGATCGAGGGTATTTGATAAAATATGGATGGGCTGGATGGACCTTCAGGGGCTGCCGACTGTTAATTAATTGCTTTTGGACTGAGTTATTTCTTTAAGTTGGGAGATGTGTTATGTAGATTTTTGGAACATCTTGGGTACATGTTATATCCATATGTGCACTACTATCTTTGTTGAGGAATACTGACCCACTGGACCGGGAGGGGAAAAGGGAGGGATGATGGTGGTGGGAGGGGGGGGATTTAATGCAATGCATTTCTTTCTGTATTGTTGTTGAAAGGTTTTAATAAAAACTATCTGATTAAAAAGGGTGGGGGTTTCACTGTTATCAGTAATCAAGTACTTATTTAGTCAAATGCATTTTCAGTTTGTGAGAGAAGACACTGGTGTCTTATAAATTGGACACCAATCATGTGACAAACATTGAGGGCTAAGTAGTTTATGGTGATAAATGGAAAAACTGTGATGTGACCGCTCTAAATGCTTATATTGGTTTACTTCTTTTAGCTGGAGTATACAAATCTTATGGTGAATCAACTAAAACTTTGTGGAATTGCGAAACCGGTCGCCACATATTTAGAGCTACAATGTGTCTTGAAAGGTTTCATGACATTTCTAGAGTACTGCGGTTTGATTCCTAAAACAGATAGAATGGAAAGAAGAGCTAAAGATAAACTAGCCCCTATTAGAAATGTTTGGAATCAATGGGTAGAGATTCTACCAAAATTGTATAACAGTGGTGAAAATGTAACTGTTGATGAGCAACTGGTGGCATTCCGAGGTAGGTGCCCATTCAGACAATATATACCAAGTAAGCCAGCAAAATATGGCATCAAGATCTGGACACTTTGCGACAGCAAAAGTTCATATGCTCTAAATGTTCAAGTGTATACAGGAAAAACCCCTGATGAAAGACCTGAAAAAAATCAGGGTATGCGTGTTGTTCTTGACTCATGGACTAAAAGGACAAAATGTCACATGTGACAACTTTTTTACATCCTATCAACTAGGCCAGATGTTGAATAAAAAACAACTTACCATGCTGGGTACTATGAGAAAAAACAAACCTGAACTACCGCAAGGTATCCTTAGCAAGAGAGAGGTGTACAGTTCTACTTTTTATTTTTCTGGAAATACAACTGTTGTTTCTTATGTTCCAAAAACAAACAAACAGGTACCGTATATACTCGTGTATAAGCCGAGTTTTTCAGCCCAAAATTTGGCCTGAAAAGTCTCCCCCTCGGCTTATACACGAGTCAATACGGGTGGGGGCTGTGTCCGGGGCTGTGGAGGCTGCAGGAGGCGGGGGGGGGCTGCTGTATGAGCGGCCCCATCACGTGGGGCCGCTCATTAAATATGCACTGCTTCCCCCTGTCAATCAGCGGCAGGGGGAAGCAGTGCATATAGCCCCCAAATGCTGGCACTCGCCCCCCCTTGTAAGGGCCCCCCCCGATGGTTATATTACCATTCCGGACTTCTGATCCGCGCCGCTCCTCGGTGCTCCTCGCTGTTCCGTCCGTCTGCTACATCCGGGATCTCCGGCCGTCGCAGGCATATGACGTCATCTCGCGACGGCCGGGGATCCCGGATGTAGCAGACGGACGGACGGAGCAGCGAGGAGCGGCGCGGATCAGAAGTCCGGAATGGTAAGAGAAGCGGGGGGGGCCCTTGCAAGGGGGGGCGAGTGCCAGCATTTGGGGGCTGCTGTGTACCCCCTGGGGGCTGCTGTGTACCCCCTGGGGGCTGCTGTGTACCCCCAGGGGGCTGCTGGTACCCCCAGGGGGCTGCTGGGTACCTCCTGGGGGCTGCTATATGTACTCCTGGGGGCCTGCTGTACACCACTGGGGCTGCTGTATACTACCACTGGGGCTGCTGTATACTACCACTGGGGCTGCTGTATACTACCACTGGGGCTGCTGTATACTACCACTGGGGAGGCCTGTATACCACTGGGGGGGGCCTGTATACCACACTGCTGGGGGCTGTATACCTGTGCTGGGGTCCATCCTCGGCTTATACACGAGTCAATAGGTTTTTCCAGATTTTTGGGGCAAAAGTAGGGGGGTCGGCTTATACACGGGTCGGCTTATACACGAGTATATACGGTAATTCTAATGAGCACAATGCACCATGACAATGCCGTAAGTGATAGAGACGACAGAAAGCCTGACATTATTTTGGATTATATTATTATTATTATTATTATTAATAGGTATTTATATAGCGCCATAAGGATACATGGCGCTTTACAATTTGGAGGGTAGACAGAAACAGGTGGTCGAAGATTACCACAAACAACGACGAACGATGACATATCACAATTAGTCATACGGGTACAACAGGGTCGGGGATCCTGTCCGCGAGGGCTCACAGTCTAAAGGGGTTGGGGAGGGAGACAGTAGTGGGGGGAGAGGTGAGATGGTGCAGTGGATAGGGTCTCAGTGTGTGTTATAGGCTTGTAGGAAGAGGTGGGTCTTCAGGTTTTTCTCCCAGGGTCGGGGAGTGTCTGATGTGATGGGGAGGGAGTTCCAGAGTCTGGCAGGAGCACGAGAGAAGTCTTGTGTGCGGTTGTGGGAGATGGAGATGCGGGTGATTGAGAGGAGGAGTTCTTGGGAGGAGCGCAAGTTGCACGAAGGGAGGTAGCGGGAGACCAGGTCGGAGATGTTGGGAGGGGACAGGTTGTGTATGGCCTTGTATGTCAAGTTTAGAGTTTTGAAGCGAGATCGTTGGGGGATGGGGAGCCAGTGGAGGGCTTGGCGGAGAGGGGAGGCGGGGGAGTAGTGGGAAGATAGGTGGATGAGTCGGGCAGCAGAGTTGAGGAAGGTGTGGAGAGGTGCAAGGGAGGAGGCAGGGAGGCCGGTGAATAGGAGGTTGCAGTAGTCCAGGCGGGAGATAATGAGGGCATGGACAAGTGTCTTAGCTGTGTTGTGGTCAAGGAAGGAGCGGATGCGGGCAATGTTTTTTAGTTGGAGTCGGCAGGAGGTGGCGAGGGCTTGGATATGGGGCTTGAAGGAGAGGGAGAAGTCGAGGGCTACCCTGAGATATTTGGCGTGGGGGACGGGTGAGAGGGTGCAGTCGTTGACGGTGATGGATAGGTTGTGAGGGGGAAAGACGATGAATTCTGTCTTGTCCATGTTGAGTTTGAGGAAGCGGGTGGAAAAGAAGGATGCAATGGCGGATAGGCATGGAGGAATTTTGGATAGAAGAGAGATGTCGGGGCCAGACAGGTAGAGCTGAGTGTCGTCGGCGTAGAGGTGGTATTGGAGGCCATGTGACTCGATGAGGTTGCCTAGGCCGAGGGTGTAAATAGAGAAGAGTAGTGGTCCAAGGACCAAGCCTTGGGGGACACCTACGGAGAGGGGGTGGGGCAAGGAGGAGGTGTGGGAGTGGGTGACGCTGAAGGTCCTGCCCGTCAGGTAGGAGGAGATCCAGGAGAGGGCGAGGTCAGTAATGCCAAGAGATTCAAGGATTTGGAGTAAAAGGGAGTGGTCAACAGTGTCAAAGGCAGCAGAGAGGTCGAGAAGGATGAGGACGGAGTAGTGTCGTTTGCCCTTGGCGATCAGAAGGTCATTAGTGACTTTGGTTAGGGCTGTTTCGGTGGAGTGGTGCGGTCGGAAGCCGGATTGAAGGCGATCAAAGACAGCATGGGAAGAAAGGTGGGAGGTCAGTTCGGAGTAGACGTGCTGTTCAAGAAGTTTTGAGGCAAACGGGAGAAGAGATATGGGGCGATAGTTTGAGACTGTTGTGGGGTCGAGGGATGTTTTTTTTAGGATGGGCGTGATTAGGGCGTGCTTGAAGGGTGAGGGGAATGTGCCGGATTTGAGTGATATGTTGAAGAGGTTTGTCAGGGCAGGGATGAGGACTGTTGTAAGGTTAGGGATGAGGTGGGAGGGGAGTGGGTCAAGGGCGCAGGTGGTGAGGTGTGATCGTGATAGAAGGGAGGAAAGGTGGTTGTGATGAATATTGCCATATCCCCCATATTCCATCCAGAAAGCAATTGAGAAGGCACATCTCACTCACAAAGAGATAAGCCCCCACCCCTGGAAGGCAGAAGTCATTCATCTGACAAATGGCAGAGTAATTAGCACCTAGCTACAAGCCAACTGTCCACACAACAGGACTCATCCTTAACTTTGATATGGTAATCAGGTAGGTTATTGGAGCTTCCTCAGGACTGGGGTTATGCCAAAAGGTGACACGTCCAATATAAGTCTCTTTCTTCTCAGGCAGACTGGAAGGCACCGCGACTATAACATTAATATTTCATGAGCCGTGCTGTCTATGAACATGGCAAGCGTAGATCCATGATCGTGACGTCTAGGCGGTGACAAGCATGGTATTGACATGAATGTAGGACAACTGTAAGCCATCTAAACAGGATATTGGCTACTAGGCTGCTACCAGAGTAGGCATGTTTCATATCCAGACGAAGATAAAATCATAACTAAAAATATGAACGTATTATCTTCCATCTGCGATGCCCACGGACACGGCTAGGGAACATTATGGAATCTGGGTGTCCATATCTCCCCTCAGAGGGGTGGGAGTTGTGAGACATCCCAGAGGTGTGAGATGGGTGGAGACAGGGGCAGCCCATAGTGTATAAAACTCATCTGCCCCATCTCCACCTGGTATTTCTTCTGAATGGGCATTTTTCCACCAAGTCCAGAGATTACCCAAGGAACAGATTGGTGCCACGCCGCCCTTGTGGTGCCATCAGCACTAAGGTAACTGCTCACATATGTATGTAATTCTGTGTTCCTCCTTTTATTGGCATACCTGACTGTAATATTTGTAACATCTGAATAATAACTGTAAATATTAATATCTAGTGTACCATTAGGGTGATTAAATATATAAATTTAATCTTGAGTTGCTCTTTTTATCTTGATCACGATTCCCACGTCTGTGTGCTCATATAACGCTACCTGGGTTGGTTTCTGACCCAATATAAGCCCGACCACGGACCGGACTTATATTAAACGAGAAGCTGGTGGCAGCATTTGTGCTTGGGGTTATTCAGGGCCTCTGGCAGTGACGGGTGGAGGAGATTATATGTGCTTCTGGCTGCGGGCTAGAAGGCATATACCACACTCACTGAGAGGTGCCTTAATAAACCAGCACAGGCAAGGCAGCTGCGGCCCTTCTTTATCCTCAGGCAGTTCTCTGACTGACCTGGGTTTAACAGGAGGCGCTGTGGAGCTGCCAGGTTCAGGTCACGATTCACCACAAGTGGTGGCAGCGGTGGGATCAAGATAATAGTGTTGTGGACCCAACTCCCTAACACTAAGGACTGCTGGCAGTAGCTTTTGCTGTCAGGGTCCTAAGATCAACTCAACACTAGACAGAGTGCAAATATAAGGTGTGTGGGTGCATCAGGTTGCAGCTGTGTGTCAGTGACCAGGAGGTGCTAAACTGGCCCAGGGTACCAGGAGCCAAGCGCTGCAGATGGCACTTGCTGTGGCTGATATGCAAGAGGTGGTGGAGGACACTGTTGGTCTAGGCGAGGAGGATACCATGCACAGGTCCTCCAGGAGCCAATCCCCAGTGGTCGACTCTGCAGTGGGGCCAAGACCCCCTGTCCTCAGCCCCGCAGTGGGCAGATCACCACCTGCTGGTCCCTCCAGCCAGATGGGCTCGGATGCCCTTTTTCGAGCTGCCCTGGCTCGACTTGAAGCTGGAGATCAGGGCGCCTACGAGACCCTCATGGCAGCTGCAGAGCGACTCGCAGAGCGTGAAGCTGCAGAGCGATGTGAGGCTGCAGAGCGTGAAGCCGCCGAGCGACATGCGGAGCGTGAAGCTGCAGAGCGACGTGAGGCTGCAGAGCGTGAAGCTGCAGAGCGACGTGAGGCTGCACAGCGCCAGCACCAGCTCGACTTGGCTCAGATCAGGATCTCGCAGCCCGTTCCAGCCAACCAGGAGCCCAAGCCACTGAAGGTCCGAGTTGAGAACTTTCCCCTTCTGGAGGCAGGCGGAGACCTGGATTCTTTTCTGCTGGCCTTTGAGCAGACCTGCAAGCAGTACAACCTGGACTCAGGCCAGTGGGCCCAGTACCTGACCCCCCGTCTGAGGGGTGACGCCATAAAAGCCTTGGGGGACTTCCCTGCCGGGGAGTCGCCGGATTATGCGAGCATCAAGCAGGCCCTGATCCGGCAGTTCAACCTCACCCCGGAGTCCTACCGAAAGAAGTTCCGAAGCCTGCAGAGGGGTCCAAAGGATACCTGGACCGACCACATGCGGGCCCTCCTGAGAGCAGCTGACCACTGGATCAAAGGTTTGGAGCGCAGCACAGCCCAGGAGATCCAGGAGTTGTTCGTGATGGAGCAATTCCTGTGGAACTGTCCCGAGGACCTCCAACAGTTCATCCGCGACCGGAAACCGAAGGGGGCCTGTGAGACAGCGGTCCTGGCGGACGAGTACACGAACAACAGAGTACCTGAGACCAGGAGGACCAGCAGCAGCACCTGGAGAGGGGGTAAGACCAACCCTGCACCCGTGACCCCAGCCCCCAGAATGCAGGGGGCAGCCCCTCTATTACCCCCTGTTCCCCTCTCCAGGTTGGCAGCAGAACCCAGACGGTGTCACCTCTGCAACCAACCAGGACACTTCAAAGCCATGTGTCCTCAGCGCCATAAGACACCGTCCCCGTCCCCAAAAACGGCCACTGTCTTGTGTGTGGGTGGGGGTGGTGGTAGGTCCCTGGACAATTTTCAACCCGTCACCATAGGCTGCTCAGTGGCCATGGGACTGCGGGACACTGGCGCAGAGATGACTTTGGTGCGACCAGAGATGGTCTCCCCCCAGGACTTGATCCCCGGAAGGTCCCTTGCCGTCTCCGGAATTGGAGGCGTGGAACCCGCATTGCCTGTTGCCAGGGTTTATCTGGACTGGGGTGCGGGGAGGGGAGTGAGGGAGGTTGGGGTGTCTGCTAATATTCCGGCAAATGTATTGCTTGGGTCAGACTTGGGGCGGCTAGTGTCCAAGTATGTGGCCACTGACCCCCCCAGTTCTGATCCGCCAGAATATGTACTGTCCAATATTGAAAGTGTTGATGGGGATGATGTTATTAATGATGATGTTATTATTGATGATGTTGATGATGTTTGCAGTGACACTCCACACAACACAGCACACAAAGGGCTGACAGGAAGGGGGGAGGAAGATAAAGGGAATTGTAGAATGGCCTTAGGCCAGGATCAGCCAGCTCACCTTTTGTTCTCAGAGGGGGCTGAGAGCTGCAGAAGGAACAGACACAGATGGATGTGACACTGCTCTCTGCTGTAAGCAGCCAGGTATTGTAGCCAGGGAGTCAGCGGTCGAGGTTGGAGTACCCACAGGGAATGTGGTGCTGCCAGGTAAGGCCCAGACGCTGCGCTCTGAGGAGCTGCAAGGGGTGGAACATGTCGGGGAGTATGGGGCTGTCACAGGAGAAGTGAAGCCACCAGGTGAGATCCCAGGGCAGGAACCACCCACCACCAGGATGTCAGGAGGCCAGGATAGTCCGCCTGAACCGGCGACTTGGTCAGGAGCGGAGGGGAAGCAGGCACTGCCCATGGTTACAGCAGCCATAGCCGCTGTCACCAGGAGTGGGGGTGCTGGAGCCCAGGGAACCTCGCCGAGGTTCAGAGGCTTCTCCCCTTCAGACCAAGTGGCTGCCGAGTCAGACGGAGGCCAGGAGACAGGTACCGGGGAACTGACAGAGGACGTGGCAGTTTCTTCTTCGCTGACCACGTCTCGTCAGGGGTGTCAGGTGGCGTCAGGGGCTGACGACCGCCTGGAAGCTCTCCAGGAGCAGGTGGCACAGCTTTTCTCGGAATCTGACCACGAGCAGGTGGTCCGGAACCAAGAACGGCTGTACCAGGTAACGGTCCAGCAGGGGTCACCGGAGGTGTGGCCCAGGGACCAACCGGTAATTGTACCCACTGGCTGCCAGTAGGATGGAGATGCGGTCCCCATAACCTGTCAGGGCAGTGGGGAAGGTCTACACGGAGGCCAGGAGACAGGTCCCGTGGAACTGACGGAGGACGTGGCAGTTGCTTCTACTCTGACCACGTCTCGTCAGGGTGTCAGGTGGCGTCAAGAGTTGACGTCAGCCTGAAAGCGCTCAAGGAGCGGGTAGCACAGCCTCCCTTGGACTCAGGCCTCAAGCAGGTGGTCTGGGACCAAGGACGGCTGTGCAAGGTAACGGTCCAGCAGGAGTCACCGGAGGTGTGGCCCAGGGACCAACATGCAGTTGTGCTCACTGACTGCCACGGAGATGGGGAGGTGATCCCCATACCGTGTTGGGGCAGTGGGGCAGGTGTTCCTACAGCAAGTCAAGGGGATGGGTGGCTCAAGCCCATAACCTGTCTGGATGATAGGGAAATGGTACCCACAACCGGTCAGGACTATGGGAGAGTTGTACCCATACCCTGTCCGGGTGCCATAGGGGTACCCCCTGTCTGTCAGAGTGATGGGACCTCAGTGCCCAACACCTGTCAGAAGGGCGGGGACGCGTTTCCCGTGACCTGTCAAGATGAGAGGCAGGGGCTGCCCCTAACTTGTCAGGATGATGGGAAAGCTGTATCCCCGGCCTGTCAGGATGATGGGAAAGCTGTATCCCTGGCCTATCAGCATGACAGGAAAGAGTTGTCCCAGGCCAGTAGGGCCGATGGGGAGGTGATGTTATTCCCCGGGGAGACAGCTGTCCAAGTCGCTGTCACCCGTGGACTGAGGAGCGAGAATGCAGATCGTACACTGCTTTCTGGGCCCTCACTCTGTCGGGGGATAACTGAACCCGTGTCTGATCCAGAACAGGTCCCAGAGGGTCTCTGTGGGAGTGAGGCCTTTGCTCCGCTTCTGGCTATGCCTAGCCAGGGGTTTGAGACTGCACTACCAGCGAGTGCCAGTCCTGAGGTGCCGAGCCGCCTCGCGGAGACGGTCGTCTCCACCACCAGAGGAGAGGGTACTGTGGGATCCAGGGAGGGAGGCGGCCTGCTCCACGATGGAAAAGGGAGTTTCCGGCAATTGTGTGGGCCCTGCAGCGTCTGCAGCCACACTTGCGCGGACGCCACTCCATCGTGGGGACAGACCACAACCCCCTCAGCGGTTACACACGGTCCCCGTGACGAATGGAAGGTTGTTACATGGGAGCCGTGCGCTCCAGGAACTCAACTTCACCATTAGCCACAAGAGTGACCAGGACCACGGTAACGCTGATGGGTTATACTGCCAAGGGGAGGTAGTGGACGGGCGCACGGGGAGACACAGGAATGTGCCATCCCCTAGCGCCGTCTAAGAGGGGGAGGTGTGATGAATATTGGTAAGGAATATTGCCATATCCCCCATATTCCATCCAGAAAGCAATTGAGAAGGCACATCTCACTCACAAAGAGATAAGCCCCCACCCCTGGAAGGCAGAAGTCATTCATCTGACAAATGGTAGAGTAATTAGCACCTAGCTACAAGCCAACTGTCCACACAACAGGACTCATCCTTAACTTTGATATGGTAATCAGGTAGGTTATTGGAGCTTCCTCAGGACTGGGGTTATGCCAAAAGGTGACACGTCCAATATAAGTCTCTTTCTTCTCAGGCAGACTGGAAGGCACCGCGACTATAACATTAATATTTCATGAGCCGTGCTGTCTATGAACATGGCAAGCGTAGATCCATGATCGTGACGTCTAGGCGGTGACAAGCATGGTATTGACATGAATGTAGGACAACTGTAAGCCATCTAAACAGGATATTGGCTACTAGGCTGCTACCAGAGTAGGCATGTTTCATATCCAGACGAAGATAAAATCATAACTAAAAATATGAACGTATTATCTTCCGTCTGCGATGCCCACGGACACGGCTAGGGAACATTATGGAATCTGGGTGTCCATATCTCCCCTCAGCGGGGTGGGAGTTGTGAGACATCCCAGAGGTGTGAGATGGGTGGAGACAGGGGCAGCCCATAGTGTATAAAACTCATCTGCCCCATCTCCACCTGGTATTTCTTCTGAATGGGCATTTTTCCACCAAGTCCAGAGATTACCCAAGGAACAGATTGGTGCCACGCCGCCCTTGTGGTGCCATCAGCACTAAGGTAACTGCTCACATGTGTATGTAATTCTGTGTTCCTCCTTTTATTGGCATATCTGACTGTAATATTTGTAACATCTGAATAATAACTGTAAATATTAATATCTAGTGTACCATTAGGGTGATTAAATATATAAATTTAATCTTGAGTTGCTCTTTTTATCTTGATCACGATTCCCACGTCCGTGTGCTCATATAACGCTACCTGGGTTGGTTTCTGACCCAATATAAGCCCGACCACGGACCGGACTTATATTAAACGAGAAGCTGGTGGCAGCATTTGTGCTTGGGGTTATTCAGGGCCTCTGGCAGTGACGGGGTGGAGGAGATTATATGTGCTTCTGGCTGCGGGCTAGAAGGCATATACCACACTCACTGAGAGGTGCCTTAATAAACCAGCACAGGCAAGGCAGCTGCGGCCCTTCTTTATCCTCAGGCAGTTCTCTGACTGACCTGGGTTTAACAGGAGGCGCTGTGGAGCTGCCAGGTTCAGGTCACGATTCACCACAGTGGTCCTCAGTCATGGGGGTGAATCTGCATTTGGGTGGAGGGGGATGGGCTGGAGGTGGGATGGGGCAAGGGGAGTGTGGGTCGAAGCTTTGTCTGAGTTTGTCAATTTTGTCTTTGAAGAAGGTGGCGAAGTCATCGGCGGAGATGAGAGGTGAGGGAGGAGGTGCAGGGGGGCGAAGTAAGGAGTTGAAGGTTTTGAAGAGTTGTTTGGGGTTGTGAGACAGGGCGGTAATTAGGGAGGAGAAGTAGGCTTTTTTTGCGGAGTCAAGGGCAGTCTTGAAGGTATTGAGGGAACGCTTGTATAGGGCAAAGTGCTCTGCGGAGTGGGACTTCTTCCATTTCCGCTCGGCTGCCCTAGTCCGTCGGAGTTTTTTGGTGAGGGTCGTGAGCCATGGTTGTCGTTGTAGTCGTGTTGTGTTAAATGTGAGCGGAGCAGCCTGGTCGAGGGCTGTAGTGAGAGTGGAGTTGTAGAGGGAGGCGGCTGAGTCAGCGTCGTGAGAAGAGGCCAAGTCAGAGAGGGGGAGGAGGGATTCTGAGAGTGAATGGAAGTCTATGAGCTTAAGGTTTCTGCGGGGGTGGGGGGTGCGTGGTAGGGGGGAAGAGGGACGAGAAGGTCAGTAAGTTGTGGTCAGAGTGGGTGAGGGTTGAGTGTGCGAGGTCGGAGAGGGAGCAGAGGCGGGTGAAAACTAGGTCAAGTGTGTGGCCACCAGTGTGCGTGGCGGAGGAGATCCATTGGGAGAGGCCAAAAGAGGAGGTGAGGGATAGGAGTCTGGAGGCAGCGGCTGAGGGGGTGTCGATGGGGATGTTGAAGTCACCCATGACGATGGTAGGGATGTCAGAGGAGAGGAGGTGGAGGAGCCAGGTTGTGAAGTGGTCAAAGAAGGTAGAGGGGGATCCAGGGGGGCGGTAGACAACGGCTAGTTGGAGGTTGCAGGGGGAGTAGATGCGAACGGAGTGTGCCTCGAAGGAGGGGAGGGAGGGTGGAGTAAGAGGGGAGAAGGAGCAGTCGCTGGCCAGAAGTAGGCCAACGCCACCGCTGCGGGTGTTGAGTGTGGGAGAGTGTGAATCCCCCGTAGGAGAGGGCAGCCGGGGGGTTGTGTCAGAGGGGGTAAGCCAGGTCTCCGTGATGCCGAGGAAGGAGAGTTTTCTGGAGATGAAGAGGTCGTGGATAAGTGTGAGTTTGTTACGGGCCGAGCGGGCGTTCCAGAGTGCGCCGGGTAGGGGGATAGGTTAAGCAGGGATAGGGGGAATAGGACGGAGGTTAAGGGGGTTACGAGGGTTGGTGATGGGTCGATGGAGTGGGGTGGAGGAGAGTGAGGTGGTATGGTGGGGTGGGCCAGGATTAGGGGAAATGTCACCGGAGAGTAGGAGTAGCAGGGAGAGGGTTAGGAGGTGGGAGCAGGAGAGCTTGCGTGGTGGGCGTGTACGTCTAGAGATGGTGGGTTGGAAGTGGGGGAATAGTTCAGAGCATTGGATGAGGTGGGTAGGCAGGATGGAGGATGAGAGTAGGATTTCTTTGCCCAGTGGGGGTATGGGTGGGGGAAGTAGGAAGTGGAGGAGGATGGGAGTGAAGGTGAGAAGAAGCGGAAACATGGTGGGGTGAGTAGGGGAGGAGAGGTGGGTGAAGTCAGAGGTAGTCGGGGATCTGGTGTGGCAAGGGCGAGGTCCCGGTGGTGGGTGAATGGTCGTGGTTGAGGTACGGTCAGATGATGAGGTGCAGTCCGGGGGAGGATGGAGATCTAAGGAGATGCAGTTCAGGGATAAGATGCAGGCTAGGGAAGGGATGGAGCCAGGGCAGGGATGCAGCTAGGGTTGAGGTGTAGCAGAGGGTGAGATGCAGCCGGGGGTGGGGTGCAATCAGGGGAAGAAGCAGCCAGGGATGATATGTAGCAGGGGTGAGATGCAGCCACGGCTAGAGATGAGATGCAGCAGCGGGTGAGACGAGATGCAGCCGCGGGTGAGACGAGATGCAGCCGCGGGTGAGACGAGTTGCAGGCCGCGGGTGAGACGAGTGCGCCGCGGGTGAGACGGGGTGCGCAGCGGGTGAGACGAGGTGCAGCCGCGGGTGAGACGGGGTGCAGCCGCGGGTGAGACGGGGTGCAGCCGCGGGTGAGACGAGATGAAGCGCGTGAGACGAGTGCAGCGCGGTGAGACGGTGCAGCGGGGTGGACGCTGCAGCGCGGGTGAGATGAGGTGAGGTGCGGCCACGGGTTGGATGAGATGCAGCCACAGATGAGATGAGATGTTGATTGCGGGTGAGATGGGATGCAGCCACAGGTAAGAAGCAGCCAGGAGGGTAATGCAGCCAGAGATGCAGTGCAGCCACGGGTGAGGTGCAGCGAGGAGGGTAATGCAGCCAGAGGTGCAGTGCAAGCCACGGATGAGAAGAGCCAGGAGGGAGGCAGCCATGAGATGCAGTGTAGGCAGGGGTCAGAGCACCGTGAAGTGTGCAGTCGTGCAGGCAGGTGTCAGAGGCACCGTGAGGGTGTTGGCGGGTCCGTGCAGGCAGGGGTCAGGGCACCGTCAAGGTGTTGGTGGCTCCGTGCGGTCAGGACGGAGGAGGCTGGTGGTCAAGGAGATGAGGGGCCTGGTCATAGGTGAGGGGCTTCAGCAGTGCAGCACCTGGGTCCGCAGGTTGATGAGCCCCGTTAATAGGTGAAGTCCTGTGGCCAGGGACGGGGGGCAGAGGTGCCTGGGGAGCACAGCAGGCCCTGGGGAGCTGGACACCGTAGGAGGATCAGGCAGGTGGTGGTGACCGGGGAGCAGCAGAGGGGCGGAATGGCAGATGCCCAGTACTCACCGCGGGCACCAGGTTAGATCGCGGTGGGCAGTCTCGTGCCGCGTTTCAGGCAGCGGTGCGGGCCAGGGTCGGTCACCGGCGGGGGCGGCGCCTCGCCTTTGAACTCGGGCCGCGGCTTCTGCCTGAGCGCAGGGTCCCACATGCCACAAATGGAGCAGTTGATACTTTAGACCAGAGGTCCCCAACTCCAGGCCTCAAGGCCCACCAACAGTGCAGGTTTTCAGGATTTCCTTAGTATTGCACAGGTGCTAATGTGATCATCTGCACAGGTAATGATTCCAAGCCCTGTGCAATACTAAGGAGATCCTGAAAACTGCACTGTTGGTGGGCCTTGAGGCCTGGAGTTGGGGACCTCTGCTTTAGACCAAGCAATATCAACATATACATGCAAACGCAAAACCAATCGGTGGCCAATGATTTTATTTTATAACATACTGGACGTTCCTGCATACAATGCATTTGTCTTATGGAGAGAAATCGACCCCGATTGGAACCGGAATAAGCTGCATAAAAGAAGATTATTTCTTGAGGAATTGGGAAAATCCCTGGTGAGGCCATATATTGAGAGCAGAAAAGTGACCCCCAGAAGTGATGGAGCAACAGCCATTGTAAAAAGTGTCCAGCATGCTCAAGAAAGAGACTCCACATCCACGGCCTCCACCAGCTCAGCTACCAGCAAAAAAAGGAAGAGATGTAGTTTCTGTCCATCTTCCTGTGACAATAAGACTAATCTGACATGTGCTGGATGTTCAAAATATCTTTGTAAAGGACGTGTCTTATTATTGTGTTCAGTGTAAAAACGCATGAACATGTTCAGTTTTTTCTTTTTTCTTTCTAAAATGGTTGAAGTTTTTATGATTTTTCATTTGTTGATTTATAAAATTTGTTTTCAAAAAGTTAAATTTCATGTTTTAGTAATAGTAATGTAAAGCTTCTTTATTATTTGTGTGCAGAATGTCAACAATCGAAGATAATTGCAAAAAGCCTGTGTAACCTTTTTATGAAAAAAAAAAAAATTAAGTTTGAATTTAAATTTTTCTTTTGTTTATGATTAGTGATGAGCGAGCATGCTCGGCGTTACTCACTCACGAGTATCCTGGTACTCTGGATGCTCGGCGAGCACCGAGTACCGCCGAGATGCTCGGGCTCGTCACTAATAAATATCGCTCTAACACATATACACAGCTCCCTTCAGTGCACACAGGGAGCTGTCACCTCACAAGCAGATTTACTTTTAGGGTCCCTCTGGGGGCCACAGCAAGGTGTTATATGTGGAGACGATTTGAAAAAGCCCGCCCTCCGCCCTTTGACAGAAATACTTTTTTTATAGCCGGAAGTCTGTGGGCGGAGCCTATCACTCATTGACTTACATTGGGCTCGGTGCTCTGGCTGAGTACACGAGTATCTTGAGATGCTCGGCCAGAGCATCGAGCACCCGAGCATTTTAGTGCTCGCTCATCTCTATTTATGATCAAACATGTTCACAAACAGTATTTCAATGAAAAAAGTATTCAAATAAAACAATTAGAGTAGCTAAAAATCAAGAATTAATAGGTCGGGTCATATTGACCCGGGAACAGTACAAGTGTATAGCAAATGCAAACAGAAAAGCAGGGTTAACAGGAGCAGTGTGAGGTGAGCAGGGGCAGTGTGGGTGTGCAGAGGCAGTGGGGTGAGCAGGGGTATTTGCAGCTGTGCAGGGGGTGAGCAGGGATAGTGCGAGGTGAGTGGTGGTGATCGGGGCTGTGAGCAGGGGAAGGCGGGATGGAGCGCTGTGGAGCAATGAGTCAAGTCAAAGGCTGTAATTGGGGGGTGGAGTTAACGGGGGGCATCACAATGGGCATAGCAGCGGGCTACTTTAAATTTTCCGCTAATACCGCTCTGCTCAGTTGATTGGTCGCGCTCTGCCCGGCACGCAACCAATCAGCTGAGCAACGCGGTATTGGTGGGAGATTTAAAGATGGCTGCCAGGTGACTCAAACTAGGACACTTGTTCCATAGGAACATGGATCCTCCAACACTGGACAGCCATTGTAGCTATATCCTGTGAAAGTCTTGAAGGCCACTTTGCAGGTCCTTTTTGAACTTGCTATCATCCATACCCAATTTAAGAGACGGACAGTGTTTATTCATCTTGGATGTTAAACAGTCACCTGGGGTCCTTTGGTACTGCATCCCTGCTATCCCATTGAGGTGAACTCTCCCGAGACAAAAACTTAATAAATTACCCTGGAGAATTTTTGTGAAAGGCAAATGTGTATGCCATCTCCTTTTTCTTCTGATGAGCCTTGCACATTGGTCAAGGTGAAACGGGTCAAGCTCGGAGATATCACCCTTCTTTGAAAATCACTACTGGAGGATACGAAACACACGCGTGGAGACCTCTGGGGCTACAAGACCAATGACTCCACTTTGTGTTAAGTTCCCAGCCCACAAGTCTACTATTACCTTGTTTTTGACTTTATGTTGTAAAACTATACTGTATATCTATTGACGTATATCACCCATAGGGTCAGATATAGGGAAAGCTACCAGTGAGTGGGGGCACCACTAACCCTTATGGTACCTTTACACGCCGCTACTGAAGGTTAGAAACCACCGGGTGTTGCACGTGCGTGTTTCAACGGTTCCTAACAGTACCCGATACCACAATTACACGCCGCTACAAGGTGCTCCACAGTAGGTTTTTTCGATCCCTGGAAGCACTGACGGGTGCCGCAGGTTACCTTCTGTGGAGCACCTTCCCTGATTTACACGCCGCTACCACAAGGGAATATGGGAGGACCTGGGGCAGCAGGGACAAAACATAGGCGTGCCAGAGTTGTGGACTACGTGGCGCTCGTACGGTGATTGGACAAAGCCATAACATCATGATTGGCCAGCCAGCACAGGGAGGCTGGCTAATACATGACGCTATAGCAAATGTGTCGTGACTGGTCATCTCGTTAAATATGCCGCCCTGTACAGGGACAGCCAATGGGTACACAGTACTCCCCACCAATGATAGCTGATGGGGCGTGGTATACATGACGCTGTAGCACACCCCAGGTAACTCAAATACCGTACCTGTGGCCCGATTACACGCCGCTACCATAGGGTTTATACCTGCTTGTTTTTGAGCACAACTGAAAGACAGGTATCCAAAGAGACCGGTGGCAACAACCTGAATTACACGCTGCTACCTCGCGGTGTTTTGAAGGTAAAAGGTACAATTGTCTCCGACACCCGGTGGTTTCTAACCTTCGGTAGCGGCGTGTAAAGGTACCATCAGGGTACCTTTACACGCCACCACCGAGGGTAGCAACAGGTAGGCACCGCACGTGCACGCGCGCGTTTGCAACGGTTGCTAACGGTACCTGATGCCGCAAATGTACGCCGCGACAAGGTGCTCCACAGAAGGCATTTTCGTTCCCCGGAAGTGCCGACGGGTGCCGCAGGTTACCTTCTGTGGAGCACCTTCCCTGATTTACAAGCCGCTACCACAAGGGAATATGGGCGTACATATTGTGCGCCGTAACTACATAGGCGTGCCAAAGTAGTGTATTACGCGACGCTGGTACGGTGATTGGACAATGCAATAACATTATGATTGGCCAGCCAGCACAGGAAGGCTGGCTAATACATGACGCTATAGCAAATGTGTATTGTTACTGGGCAGCTCGTTAAATATGCCGCCCTGTACAGGGACAGCCAATGGGTACACAGTACTCCCCACCAATGATAGCTGATGGGGCGTGGTATACATGACGCTGTAGCACACCCCAGGTAACTCAAATACCGTACCTGTGCCCCGATTTCACGCCGCCACCATAGGGGTTATGCCTGCTTGTTTTTCAGCACGGCTGAAAGACAGGTATCCACAGAGACAGGACGGTGCTACCTGAATTACACGCCGCCACTTCGCGGTGTTTTGAAGGTAAAAGGTACAATTGTGTCCGATACCTGCCGGTTTCTACCTTTTCGGTGGCGGCGTGTAAAGGTACCATTAGGGTGTATTACCTCCACTGTTAGGCAGTAACGACTCTTTAGGGACAGACCTCTTGTAAAAGCATTGACGTTGTATTTTGTCCATGGCGTAAGCTTCCCCAGTACTGTGTGTATATATCACCTGTGTATGTGTTTTGTATATATGCTCGGGTCAAACGACCATTTTTAAAGACTTTATGAATAAAAGATTCTTTTACATTTATAATTTGTAGTTGGTAGTCTAAACCTGTAGTCCTTAGAAAGAAAATCCTACCTCCTAGAACAATCTATAATATGATCTGCTAAACTTGACCTGTGTGTTATACGTGGCCTTTCCTCAGACTCTGGTCAGAGCCTTCATTGATGCTGTACATTATATTCTATCTATTTTACTGTGAGGGCTGTTGCACATCTGTATTTGGATAGGATGCCCCCGTTGTTTTGATTCATGGGGTGCTGCTATTCTGGGATGTAGATGCAGTTAGCTGCAGTTATAACTTTCTACCCATTGTTGTGACTGGTGTATACATGAATTAGCCACCTGAGTTTGTATTTCTCTGTAAGCCTTCACCTGACCCTATATAACTTTGTATCTTTGTATTTGTGGATGTAGCTTGTATGTATGTCAAGAACTTTCTTACTATTAAAAATCGCAAATTTTGCTCTACATTTCAAGTGTCTCATCCAAATTACTTTACATATGACACTTTTTCTGGGTGGCTATATATTCTTGTGTTGGTACTTTGTACTTACGAGGTCCTATCCTATCCCTGCTAATCTTGTTGCATTGGTTACAAAAAGATATACAAGATATTACAAAGTACAATTTACATATATGCATAAAACAGTTATTAAAATAAATGGGAATAATTGAGAAATTGCAAGACCTGTGCCACTAGG
>JARQOC010003155.1:0-18669 GCA_033576535.1 Allobates femoralis | reverse complement strand
GCTGCTGCTGTATATACCACTGGAGCTGCTGCTGTATACTACCACTGGGGCTGCTGTATATACCTCTGGGGCTGCTGTATACCACACTGCTGGGGGCTGTATACCTGTGATGGGGTCCACCCTCAGCTTATACACGAGTCAATAGATTTTCCCAGGTTTTGGGGGCAAAAGTAAGGGGGTCGGCTTATACACGAGTATATACGGTAGCTTAATAAGTATATTGTAATCCTAATTGGAGGCTATCAGAAGTGGTTCACAGGCTAAGAAAGGGTCATTCCATGTCAAGTGAACCAATGATTTTTACCTGTATATTTTTAATTCTTTTGAGATTTTGTTATTTGATAATAGCATGTCAGACAATGCAAAATGTGAAGAGAAAACATTCTAGAAATTTTTTATTTCTAGGTCCCAGACGTCAGGTAGAAAAACTATTCATGTTTGGATCACTTGATATAGAATGACCCATTGATGCTATAATAATTATAGTTTTTAAATATGATCCCATCACGATCCCAACTTGAATTTTGGTACAGATGTGGCTAAGAGCATAGCAGGCACATGGGCATTTTTTTAAATTTATAAATGATACGTTTTTTTAAGAAATGCATTTTAAAATTTTGCATTTGCGTTCGTATGGGTAAAATATTAACAAAGATCCCCTTGTTACATATCTGGTGAAAGCCTGTACTGTTCTGAGTAGATTGGTGTTTATTTTGTTTCTCTATCTTATTTCTAGCCCAAGATATGATAGAAAATGTAAAGCCATACCAGGCCAAAATTCACACTTTTTTAAAACTTTAAAAATCTGTAAAAAATTAAGATGAAGAAAAAAACTCAAAACTTTTAATTTATAATTAACTAAAGTTGTACTTCATATAGAAAAAAAGTTAAAAAAAATCTAAAGACGTCAGGTAAAAAAAATATTCATATTTGGATCACTTGATATGGAATGACCCGAAACCAAACATATGGGGGTAACTTAAATAGAGTATTATGCCTTACTAGGTGTATGGAAACCAGTTGATCCGTCCAGTCCCGCCACCACAATGCACGTTTCTTGACAATTTTTGATAGGTCAGAAGTAGAGATCAGAAAACTGATTCAAAGCAAAGTATAGAGGCAGAAAGACTGAGCATTTACGCACATTTTTTATCTTGATTCTTTTAATGCTCAAAAACCCATAGCAAAAATAGATCACCAAAGTACAAATTAAAAAAAAATGCGTGGGGCTCCGCGCAATTTCTATGTCTAGCCAGGTACAGCTAAGCAGCTGGGGGCTGGAATCCGCAGCGCAGGGATGCCCAAGCTTTCTGGGCACCCCCCGCTGCAAATTGCAGCCCGCAGCCGCCCCAGAAGATGGCGCGTTCATTGAAGCGCCATCCTCTGGCGCTGAACCCCGCTCTTCCAGCGGCCCTGGTAGCGGTGGCACGCTGGGTAATAAAGGGGTTAGGGCCAGCTTTGTATTATCAGCTGGCCCTAAGCCCGAAATTTATGGCGGTCACGCCAATATTAGACATGACCACCATGAATTTCTATTAAATTGTTTTAAAAAAAACACAACACAAGGAAAATTTTTTATTAGAAATAAAAAAAAAAGCCATTAGGGACTCCATCTTTAATTAAAAAAATCCTCTTCCGTCCGACGCAGTCCAAAACGCGATGTCCTCTCTGCTACATCCCCTGTGCATAAATATAGATGTCTATGCACAGGGAATAAGCAGACTGAGAACAATCTCAGCTCTGCTACATCATCTCTGTGCACAGACATTCATGTCTGTACACAGGGAATGAGCAGACTGAGAACAATCTCAGCACTGCTACATTATCTCTGTGCACAGACATTCATGTCTGTACACAGGGAATGAGCAGACTGAGAACAATCTCAGCTCTGCTACATCAGGCAGCAGGCGGGCTCTAGGACCCTGGAGCTGCACAGAGAAGACAGCTGGACTCGGCTCGCAAAGAAACAGCAGTTATCTGCGAGTTTCCCTGCTATCACTGGCACAGTAGCCAGTGATTACTCGCGAGTCTAATGCAAACAATGGCAATCCTAGTTTTGTCAGCGTTTCTGACAAAACTAGGATTGATATTGATTTGCATTGGACTCGTGCGAGTAATCACTGGGAAACTCGCAGAGTACCGAGTCCTGCGAGTCCCTTACTACTCGCCGAGTAACGAGTCCTAGCGAGTAGATTCGCCCATCCCTACCCTGGACACTTTCACAGAATAGTTCACACTCTGCTCTGTAAAATGTTTTGGACTTCTGCACATTCGTTCATTGACTTGAGGACCTACACAAATATGATCATGCGTCCATGTCTTCACAGGTCTCTCTACAGAACAGTAAAGGTCCTGCAGACATTTGAAATCAGCTTGTATATTGTGATTTCATGCAAAAATGTGAGAAAATTGCAAAGTGCAAAGAAAGACTTCTTTAGATTTTGCCTCTGTGTGGGCCCGGACGATAATTCCTCACCACTGGAAAGTTCAGACCCCGCCTTCAATTTTTGAATGGTATACTGAAATGGAATCTCTGTGTAGACTTGAGGAGGTATTGACCGAGCTCGCGCAGACTCTGCCTCAGTTCACTTTTGTTTGGTCTGAGTGGATCCTCTTCAGGGATGCCCCTAACTTTAGAGAGTTGTTCTCTTGAATCCTACCAGACTTTGGGAACTTCTCTCTGCCCAACTCACTTTCTGGACCAGCTGATACGTGATCCATGCATTCTATATTCTATTTTTCATCCTGAACCCCTTTTCGCTCAGCCCTTTCCTTCCTATCCCCTCCCTCAGCCCCCCGCCCCCCTCCGGGCTGGCCAATAGGTTGTGTACATTTTTTTTTTACCTTCCCCCTGCGCCTTTGACAGGGGACTGAGAACTTTCTCCATAGACTTTCCAAACATAGCTTTGCACGCCCAATTCTTGTGTTTTCCATACGACAGTTATGGTGATGCTGTACTGGAGTACAGGGGAGGTGATATTTCATATTCTATTTTGTGATACCCAGCCTCCCCAGCTCCACACTTATGGATGTTAAAATTCATTTTCTTTGTGACAATGTTTGTTCTTGTTGTTATAACAATTCAATAAAGACAAACTTAACAAAAAAAATTGCAAAGTGCTATAAATATCTGCCTCTGCCCCTGATACTTGTTGGGAGGTGGCACCCTAGATAGTCGCCTACGCATTGCCTTGACCCTAAATCTGTATGTCTATAAATACGATAATTTTTCCCCGAGAAGGCAGCGGGTAAAGCATCTTGCAGCAGGTCGCTGGCAGTGGCAGCAGGTATGTGGTTTGAGGGATAACTAGTTTTTTCTAGGAATCTGAATTGTGCTCCGTTTTGTCAATAATCTTTTCTCGTCATACTCTACAGCCTGGGCTGATTGCACATTGTTATCGTTCTCTTAATCAGGCACAGACATTACCATAGTCATTCAAGACAACTGCTATTTTTGTGCTAATAATTCCGCCATATGCTGGAATACAGTCACTGCTGCCGAAGGTAGCGATCAATGTGATGTGCAATGTGGTCACGTTCCGTGATATGAAGACCGGAAGACAAGCGGACAGTATTATTACATAGTGACAATTAAATTAATGAAGAGATCATTGCAAAAACATCCCAAAAAGACGAAATAAAAGGACTGCAGGAGACGCACTGATTCTCGGAGAACTGCAAGCTGCTGATTGAAGAGATCATCTTGGAGAAATTCATTTTCAGTTGAGTAACCATGACATCGTTAGTAATTAAAATGCTTTCAACGGAATACAGAGTGGCAATTATCATTGCTGGAGAAGTTTTCTGTGTACGGAGTGTGGAGTGATTTCAGCCATCTTCAAAGTAAAAAAAAACCTGATTGCATCCCTATTTAGCATGCGATGGCTGCTGCAGAATGCACACTCCACATGCAATAAATTATGCAAAGAAGTGTACAACTGGGAGAAAAGGATTCCAGATCATCTGATGACTCCAAGAAAAACAGGTCATCCCAAGTTACACATAAGGGTTGACTCAAAATTTTAAAATCCTACCATGTAATGCCAGATTTTTATACACTTCTAACCAACCAGTTTGTTAAGCAACACATGGTGTCATACTGTGATATTAGAATTATAATGTAGATTTTCAGGACGGGCTGGATAGTAGGGTCTAAAGATGTGATTCTTAGAATGTGTACAGCACCAATGATCTGCATCAGTTCACGTTGCAGCTCAATGGGGTAGATTTATTATGGAAAAACACCAAAATTCTGGCACCACAGATGGTCTTACATGCACCATATTTACCATGTATTTCAGACATTTTCTGGATCTTGCCTGAAAAGGAGACAAGGCTCTGTATAAAAGGGATATGGCTTCATAGAATAAAGGATGTGGCATATTATGCAAGTACATCCAACAAAAAATGGTATCAACTTAAACTAGGCAAATCAGCAAGATGAAAATCCAATCAGGCCTTGGTTATTTTCCAAATTTGTTTGCCTTTATTTTGCACACTTTAAATGTCAGCATAATGGGAACCGTTGACGTGTTTTGACTCTTAACACGAGACTTAGTCATAGGACTTGTGGCAAAAGTCGAAACACATCAACAGTTCCCATGATGCTGACATTTTAAGAATGCAATAAAAAGGCAAAGAAATTTGTAAGATATCCAAGGTCTGATCGGATTTTCTTCTTGCTGATTTGCTTCTAATTGCCCAGCCGACAGGCACCTGATCAGCTCCGGGATCCATTGTGGCTCGTCCGGAGATTATGTGGTGAGCGCAACCTTCTTACTTAAACTAGGCAGTCTAAATAACACTAGGGAGCAGATTCATCAAGATGTTCGTGATGGTATTTTTTTTTTTTTGAACCATCATTTTTTATTTTACAGTATTTGTGAGAGTACATTGTCAAATATGACAGAAAAATAACATTAAATATCAAATAATAACATTGAAGAATTCCAACACATTATGTCATATTGTTTTAACATCGGTAACTGTTTTATATTAATATTTTAGAAAATAATAACTAGTATCTCTAATACCCACCCTCTTCCTTTTCTAGAGCACATCTCAGCAGGCATTGTATTTATTTGTCTTTACTGTGAATTTCTTAATGCAATTTTATGTCTGATCAACTTATTTAAGTCTACCCAGTGTATTCCCCAAGTCCTCATTTGCATACCATGTTGAAGACTTATGGGACAACATAAGAGTCCTTATTTCCACATCAGTGAATTCCTGCTCAATGAATCTTCTCCATTTATTAAAAAATTTCGTTGTTAGTTTACTAGGGTTACGTGTTGCATCTAGGGATTCGATTGCAAGGATTTTTCATAGTGAAGTCTTGATCTGTGACAGATCAGGTGGTCTATCGTTCAGCCAGAACTGTAGCAAAAGTCTCTTTGCAGTTATAGCAATGTAGTGGAATAATATATGTGGTCGATTCTTATCTGTCGAACTGTCCTGGTAGTGGAAAAGCCATAGCATTGGGTTCAATTTTCCTAGTCCCTCGCATATTCCCCTCGCCCACTGCTCAACTGTATTCCAGAATATTTGAGAAGCAGGACAGGACCAAAGACCATGCTCTAAATCTGTCATGTGTGATTTACATTTAGGACAATTTACCCATCTCTCCTGGCTATCCGGTGACGAGGGTATATTAAACGCCATAATTGTCCCATGAATAATTCTATATTGGGAGTCTCTCCAGCGCTCATTATGGATAAATCGTCTGCAGGTCACCCAGCCCTCCAATATTTTCTGTGTGAGGTCAGGATCTTTCATGTGTTTTTTCCATTTTGTGAAAAGGGTCACCTTCTTTGCTGGTCGCAAGGTTGTTTGTAGGTTAGCGTATAGAGAGGTAATTGATATATCTTCTTCGTTCATAGCCAGCAATTTGGACCATAAATTATCACTGACCTCTCTCGATATATTTCTCAACTGTGAGAGTAGGTGGTGGTGAATCTGGTGGTATTGCATGGTCTGAGACCGAGGAAGATTGTAAGTATGGAGGACCTCATTTTCAGTCATCCACCTTTTTTCTCCTATGATCATAAGATCACTCAACGTTTTAATGCCTCTCTCTCTCCACGCCAAGAACAGTTGGTTCTCGCGACCTAGCGGGAAGGCCGGGCATTTCCATGGGGTGAGTGATTTAGAAATTTTCCAGGATAAATTAAGTTTTTTCCTTACTCCCTTCCATGTTGCTATCGTGTCTCTAAATATTATTGTGTTCTTGAGGGTCTTGGGCAATTGAGGCAATGGTGTATGTAGCAAAGCTGACAGTTCCCAGGGCCTAGCAAATTCTCCCTCCAGGGCTGTGTCTGAGTGTCTGCCAGTGCCCCTGATCCAGTCAAGTACATTGCGTAAGATACAAGCCAAGTTATATCCACGTACATCTGGGAGCTGAAGGCCTCCTTCTTGTTTCGATTGTATCAATACCCCAAAAGCCAGTCTGGGTCTCTTCCCCTTCCATAGGAATCTCGAGAAGGTTTTGTTCAATCTAGTTAAATCTGTATGTTTTAACAGCATGGGGATATTCTGGAGCGGATATAATAGTCTAGCAAAACTAATCATCTTAAGTAGATGGCATCTTCCCATCAAAGAAAGTGGCAAGTTGGCCCAACCCGCAAGTTCCTTATCAATTTTTAGTAGAATTGGGACAAAATTCAGTTTGTAAGTCTGAGCAGGATTTCTAGCCAAATGGATACCCAAGTATTTAATACTGTCTTTAGCGACTGGGATGTCACAAAATTGCGAGTGCTGTGAGGATTTACTCTTAGAGTTAATGAACATTATCTCACATTTCTCTTTGTTTAGACAAAATCCTGATTGTTTACCCAGGGCGTCAATATTTTCGAGTATGTGGGGAAGATCCCTTTCCGGGTTTTGTACATATAAAACAATATCATCAGCAAAAAGTGATAGTTTGACTTCTCTAGTTCCCACTCTAAAGCCTTCATAAATGGAACTCTGCTCCAGATATAGAGCAAGAGGCTCTATGGCCATATTGAATAACAGGGGTGACAATGGGCACCCCTGTCTTGTTCCTTTCTGCAGAGAAAAAGAATCCGACAGATAGCCAGGTGTACTGATGCATGCTTTTGGGTTTTTATATAAAGATTGGAGATATTGCCTAAATGGTCCCACTATCCCAACGGAATCTAAGACCCTTCCCAGCCATGACCACCTTACATTATCGAACGCTTTTTCTGCATCCAAGGTGATCACGGCTGGGTCCCCCTTCTCTGTTCCCATTTTCTTTCCCATGATGTCAATCAGAAGCATCGTTCTTCTGATATTAGTTGCGGTTGATCTCCCTTTAATAAACCCCGCTTGGTGGGGAGGTATTAATTTAGGCATAATTGTCGCTAGTCTATCTGCCATTATTTTAGAGAGGAGTTTTAGGTCCTGGTTTATCAGGGAGATCGGTCTAAAGCTTGCAGGGTCTGTTAGTATTTTCCCTGGCTTAGGAATAAGTTTTATATGGGCCAAGTTCATTCTATCTGGGATAGGAGCTCCCTGAAGTATTGTATTAAATAAGTCACCTAGGACAGGGGAAATCTGTTCCTTAAGGGCTTTGAAAAATGCACCATTATAGCCATCCGGGCCAGGTGCCTTGCCCGGGTCTATGTTTCGTATAGCATTCTCTATCTCTTCCACCGTGATAGTACCATTCAGAAATTGTTTATCCTCTTCCGTCACACTCGGCAAACTTATCAAGTGTAGCAAGTCAGGTTGCATGGGTGTGGCGGAATCGGATTTCGAATACAGAGATGCATAAAATTTTCCTAGTACCCGACTGATGTCTTTAGGATTGGACCAAGTGTTGCCTCTTTTATCAATTATAGTTTGGATGGGGGAAGATAGTTGTTTGCCTCGTGACAGTCGCGCTAGTAATCGGCCTGCCTTGTCGCCAAATTTATGGAGGCTAAGTTCCATTCTATTTTTATAGATATCTTCCCTGCGTCTTGCCCACATATCAAATTCTTCTTTAGCCTGTTGCCATACTTCCCTGTCGGGGTCAGCCATCGTATTTTTATATTGAGAGTAAGCATTTCTCACCTTAAGGCTAGCCGCTACAAATTGCTCCTTTATTTTTTTCTTTATCCCCATGCTGTAAGCCATTACATGACCTCTCAACATCGCTTTTGCTGTTTCCCAGAACAAGCACGGGTCGGAGAGATGAGATTCATTATCTCTGGAGTAGGTTGACCACCATTCTCTAAGTAGGGAGACAACATTTTCGTCTTTTGTGTAAGTGTCAGGAAACCTCCACAAATAGTCTGTGCCTTTTTCATAAGTATCTTTGGATTCCAACACCAACGGGCTATGGTCAGATATTACCATATCCTCAATTTTGATTTCAGTTATTCTCTGTATTACATTCAGAGACGTGAAGAACATGTCTATCCTAGACCAAGTCCCGTGGGGGTGGGAAAAGTGGGTAAATTCTCTGTCAAGAGGATGCATCGTTCTCCATGCATCGGTCATGTTTACAGCAGTGAAGAGAGTGTCAAGGTAATTATCTGTTTGTGTTCTAGCTGGTTTCTGATACTCCCTTCTCGGGGTCGCTGAGTGTCTCTTATCCTCCTCTACGTCTATTACCATATTAAAATTGCCTCCTACTATTCTGTTATGTCCAGTGTCTGTCAGGAGTCTTGTTTGCAGCTCCTGGCAGAAGTATTTTTGATTCGTGTTTGGAGCATAAATATTATACACAGAGAAGACGTCTTTCTGAATTTGGATGCTCATTTGGATCATTCTACCTACTTCATCCACTTGCGTAGATAGGACCCTATGCGGTAAAGATCTATGAATCAAGATTAGAACCCCTGCTTTTCTCTCCACCGCACCTGATCCATAGACCTCCCCTACCCATAACTTCTTAAGTCTAAAGAAATCTTCTGACGTCAAGTGGGTCTCCTGTAGCAAAGCAACATCCGTGCGGAGTCGTTTAAGATGGCGTAAGATCATCATGCGCTTTGCCGGGGAGCGCATACCCTTTACGTTCCAGGAGACCCACCTAACCATCTCGATCACTTTCCAGGGATATTTCTAACAAGTGATGTTTCATAAGCCATCTATGTATCTTTTTCCGTAACCTTAACCTAGAAAAGATAGTTGAGCTATAGGTAATACACCGATATGTCTTTGCACTGCTAAGTATGCCTCTAGGTACCCTCCCCAAACCCAACATCCCCCCCAGAAGTTATTGCCACCTTTTCTCCTTTTCTGTCCTAATGAAAGACTTCTCTTCTTCCCTCCAATACAGCCCATATTTCCATATCTTATCCCGCCACAGCAACAGACAAATGATTAGTAGTATAGTCTTATTCTTCTATACGCCCTTAATTTGTCCCCGACCTTCTTTTTCTTTCCCCTTCTCCCTCTCCCCCCTCTTCCTCCCCTCCCCTCCCCTAATATTCAACCCGAACATTGAAGTAGTGCGTTCACAGGCAAAATAATATTAATGTTTTCTCAGACGGTCATGCTCAGTTACTCTATCATCAATGATACCCACACTGTCCTCCTCCCCCTCCCCCCCCTCATTCATTTCAAGAGCAATATCAGAGTCAATAAAGTTTGTCCCTGGGGTTGACCTGACCAAAGTCGGAGCCCGATCTTCATTTGCGTAGATGACGAATTGGCATCTTCCCTCTTCGACTCCCTGTCCCCCGGTATCACTTCAAGAGTCCTGTAGGGAGGGAACGAAAGAAGGGAAAGAGGAGAAAAGGGGGTGGAAGTGGGGGGGGGGGAATTGCAGCAAACCGATAAACCGAAAACAATGGTAGAGCGGGGGGAGTGAGGCAAGCCCCCCGAGGGGAGAAAGCAAGGGTGAGGACCGATGGGTCAGGAGATCTTCTGGGGCCATGTAGTGCATGAAGGGGGCGGTGCAATTCTGAGACTCTGTAGTGTTCCTATGAAGTGTTAAAGTCTTGTCCTCTTCACCCCACATCGGCAGCAGCAATGTCCAACATGTCCACGTTATCTGACAGCTATTCCAGGGGTACTTTTTCTTTTGCCAACGAGATCCTGTCTGGCGATGCTGTCTGGGAGTCCCGCTCCTGGATGATGGGCCCTCGCTCACCACATTAGAACGTAGCCTGTATGATCTCCCCGACTCTCGTTCCTCCTCCGGCTCCCCCTCTGGGTTTAATGATGTTGGTGCTTTGTCTGTGGCAGCGTTTGGGGGTATCACATCTCTTGGTGAGCGAGTGTTATCCGAAATCGCAGCCATTGCATCTTCTGGATCTGTGAATGTCATCAGTGTCCCTCCTCTAGACCTGAACCTCAGGGTAGCAGGGAAATTCAGCTGGAAGCGTACATTCCTTTTGTATAATATGGAGCATGCCTCGCTAAAAGCTCTTCTACGGCGGGAGACTTCTGCTGAGTAGTCTGCAAAAACTAGCACTCTTTGGCCATGTAGTGACAGAGGGAGTTTTCTGGTCTTATATGCCCTGAGTATTTCCTCCTTGTCTCTGTGGTTTAGAAATTTTGCAATGGAGTGTCTTGGTTTGTTAGTAGAATTTCCAGTGTGAGAAAGGTTTCTTAAGGTATCTGCAGTAGCGTTCATATTGTCTCTGGGTGGCCCAAGTCTGTGTGTGCGTTCTGTTTTACATCTGTGTTGTAGGCCCAGGGCTTTGGGGAGATCTACTTTTATGTTTTCCATATCTTCCAATTTTGAGAAGGCATACTCAGAGCGTTTCTGCAGTGCCTCTACTTGATCTTCTAGTTCTAGTATCCTGTCTTCAGCCAAACCAATTCTGGACTCTGCCTCCTTTAGTTTCTGATCATGAGCTTCTATGTTTCTCTTAAGCTTTGTAGTAGATGCAGTCACCATATCAGCGATTACTGTTTTAAACTCCTCAGCCATATGTGCAGCCAGTTCTTTAGCCAACATTTTATAGTCTATGATTTGCATCTCCTGTCTCTGTCTTATGTGTGTCTCCTGTGCCTCTTGTGTTTTTTCTCCCTGCACTATTTCAGGGTGATCATGCGGTTTGTCTTCCAGAGGACCCACCTGTCGCTCACTATCTTGGACTGTTTTACCCTTCTGGTGTCCTCTGTGTGATTCTCCATGCTGCCTCCCTTTAGCATTCCCCATCTCTTCCACTGAGGGCCCGGGCGAGTTGTTTACCTCCCGTTCGGAGCTGTCCTCCCGCTCCTCCTCACAGCCCGCGCTTTGGGCGCCATCAGCCGCGGCCTCATGCTGAGGGAGAGACCGATCGCTCCCTCCCTACCGCATCGGTCCATCGCGATGACAGGCAGGTGCCCCGCGTCTCCGCCACCATCCGGCTGCTTGATGATAGTCAGGGGCTCAAAGGGCGCTTGGATGGAGCCGGATTGCTGTGGCGGGTCCCGGAGCCCTGCTACACACGGCTGATCATGGCGGCGCCGGAACCGGAAGTCGTGATGGTATTTTGTACAACAATCTTGATCAATGATACACTGGAGAAAGATGCACCAAATTCATTAAAAAGCATGCGCCACCTATTACATTTGGCACATCATTCTGCTGCCATGTGTGAATATCAGATTTGTATTCCAGTTTTGGAGTGCATTACATTTCTGTTTTAATTTGTGCCATCATTTTGTTTATGCAACAATGTCCGGTGAGAGCTTGATCATACCCCCACTCACTAAGTTCCACGCACTTTCCAAAAATTCGCCATTAAATTGCCAAAGGTCACAAAAAGTACAACTAATTAGCAAAACAACATTGTGGCATTTCTGAGTATCATAGCAGATTTCTTGAGCAAAGTTAGCCAATGTGATAAATTTGGCTTATTTCAAGACCCGGATTCATCAAAACGTTCATGCCAGAATTCTAGTGTAAAAGTTAAAAAGTCGCTAAATTTAGGCGTCACTTGGAGATGCACCAAAATGTTGCAACGTTTGGCGTTCTAACGTTTTCTCCTGTTCAGAAAGTTGACACAAAGCGGGGAAGCACAAGGGTGTGGTGATCAGCACTCATCAAATTTATGGGGGCCTGGACTAGGATTTGTGGTGAGGCACACACAGAAGTGTACGATGCTCATCTGACAATCCTGATTAATAAAGAGGCTCACGCCTCTAGAACAACATCGCTCTTAATACATCAGACCCTAAGTTTGTCCAGCTTAATCATCTATTATATAAAACCCGAAGGCCACTTCCGCCCAAAATCCGCTTCCGCTTCCGTGATGGCCTCCCTCCTGTGTCCAACTCCGGAACCGGAAGCACCAGACCCACGAGCGGCGCCACCGGCCCTGCACAGAGCCCCGTCTGCGGCCGCCCACAGCCCTGCAGCTCACCGCCCACCAACATCCGCCAACCGGCCCGGAACGAGTGTGGGGCCTCTGCCGGCACAGCTCCCAGTCCTGCCGCTCTCTCCACAGACCGGCTGACGCTCCTCCATCACCCAGCTAGCCCCGCCCACACTCCGCCCCCGGCCTCCGGAACCGCCAACAGCACTGCCGCTGCCCGCCGCCCGCCAACAGCCCAGTAAGTCTTCCGCCACCCTGCCTCCGCTCTCCTCTGCCACCTCCAGCCCTCCTCTGCCCCTCCAGCCCTGCTCTGCCCCCTCCAGCCCTGCTCTGCACCCTCCAGCCCTGCTCTGCCCCCTCCAGCCCTGCTCTGCCCCCTCCAGCCCTGCTCTGCACCCTCCAGCCCTGCTCTGCACCTCCAGCCCTGCTCTGCCCCCTCCAGCCCTGCTCTGCACCCTCCAGCCCTGCTCTGCACCCTCCAGCCCTGCTCTGCACCCTCCAGCCCTGCTCTGCACCCTCCAGCCCTGCTCTGCCCCCTCCAGCCCTGCTCTGCCCCCTCCAGCCCTGCTCTGCCCCCTCCAGCTTTGCTCTGCACCCTCCAGCCCTGCTCTGCACCCTCCAGCCCTGCTCTGCACCCTCCAGCCCTGCTCTGCACCCTCCAGCCCTGCTCTGCACCCTCCAGCCCTGCTCTGCACCCTCCAGCCCTCACTGCTGACCCCTGAGCCCTCACTGCTGACCCCTGAGCCCTCACTGCTGACCCCTGAGCCCTCACTGCTGACCCCTGAGCCCTCACTGCTGACCCCTGAGCCCTCACTGCTGACCCCTGCGCCCTCACTGCTGACCCCTGCGCCCTCACTGCTGACCCCTGCGCCCTCACTGCTGACCCCTGAGCCCTCACTGCTGACCCCTGAGCCCTCACTGCTGAGCCCTCACTGCTGACCCCTGAGCCCTCACTGCTGACCCCTGAGCCCTCACTGCTGACCCCTGAGCCCTCACTGCTGACCCCTGAGCCCTCACTGCTGACCCCTGAGCCCTCACTGCTGACCCCTGAGCCCTCACTGCTGACCCCTGAGCCCTCACTGCTGACCCCTGAGGCTGCGCCCTCACTGCTGACCACTGAGCCTGCGCCCTCACTGCTGACCACTGAGCCCTCACTGCTGACCCCTGAGCCCTCACTGCTGACCCCTGCGCCCTCACTGCTGACCCCTGCGCCCTCACTGCTGACCCCTGAGCCCTCACTGCTGACCCCTGAGCCCTCACTGCTGACCCCTGCGCCCTCACTGCTGACCCCTGCGCCCTCACTGCTGACCCCTGCGCCCTCACTGCTGACCCCTGCGCCCTCACTGCTGACCCCTGCGCCCTCACTGCTGACCCCTGAGCCCTCACTGCTGACCCCTGAGCCCTCACTGCTGACCCCTGAGCCCTCACTGCTGACCCCTGCGCCCTCACTGCTGACCCCTGCGCCCTCATCTGCACTGGACCCCTGCGCCCTCACTGCTGACCCCTGCGCCCTCACTGCTGACCCCTGCGCCCTCACTGCTGACCCCTGCGCCCTCACTGCTGACCCCTGCGCCCTCACTGCTGACCCCCTGAGCCCTCACTGCTGACCCCTGAGCCCTCACTGCTGACCCCTGAGCCCTCACTGCTGACCCCTGAGCCCTCACTGCTGCTGACCCCTCACTGCTGACCCCTGAGCCCTCACTGCTGACCCCTGAGCCCTCACTGCTGACCCCTGAGCCCTCACTGCTGACCCCTGAGCCCTCACTGCTGACCCCTGAGCCCTCACTGCTGACCCCTAGTCCCTCACTGCTGACCCCTGAGCCCTCACTGCTGACCCCTGCGCCCTCACTGCTGACACCCTGCGCCCTCACTGCTGACCCCTGCGCCCTCACTGCTGACCCCTGCGCCCTCTACTGCTGACCCCTGCGCCCTCACTGCTGACCCCTGCGCCCTCACTGCTGACCCCTGCGCCCTCACTGCTGACCCCTGAGCCCTCACTGCTGACCCCTGAGCCCTCACTGCTGACCCCTGAGCCCTCACTGCTGAGCCCTCACTGCTGACCGCTGAGCCCTCACTGCTGACCCCTGAGCCCTCACATGCTGACCCCTGAGCCCTCACTGCTGACCCCTGAGCCCTCACTGCTGACCCCTGAGCCCTCACTGCTGACCCCTGAGCCCTCACTGCTGACCCCTGAGCCCTCACTGCTGACCTCCCCTGAGGCTGCGCCCTCACTGCTGACCACTGAGCCTGCGCCCTCACTGCTGACCACTGAGCCCTCACTGCTGACCCCTGAGCCCTCACTGCTGACCCCTGCGCCCTCACTGCTGACCCCTGCGCCCTCACTGCTGACCCCTGAGCCCTCACTGCTGACCCCTGAGCCCTCACTGCTGACCCCTGCGCCCTCACTGCTGACCCCTGCGCCCTCACTGCTGACCCCTGCGCCCTCACTGCTGACCCCTGCGCCCTCACTGCTGACCCCTGCGCCCTCACTGCTGACCCCTGCGCCCTCACTGCTGACCCCTGCGCCCTCACTGCTGACCCCTGCATGCGCCCTCACTGCTGACCCCTGAGCCCTCACTGCTGACCCCTGAGCCCTCACTGCTGACCCCTGAGCCCTCACTGCTGACCCCTGAGCCCTCACTGCTGACCCCTGAGCCCTCACTGCTGACCCCTGCGCCCTCACTGCTGACCCCTGCGCCCTCACTGCTGACCCCTGCGCCCTCACTGCTGACCCCTGCGCCCTCACTGCTGACCCCTGCGCCCTCACTGCTGACCCCTGCGCCCTCACTGCTGACCCCTGCGCCCTCACTGCTGACCCCTGCGCCCTCACTGCTGACCCCTGCGCCCTCACTGCTGACCCCTGCGCCCTCACTGCTGACCCCTGCGCCCTCACTGCTGACCCCTGCGCCCTCACTGCTGACCCCTGCGCCCTCACTGCTGACCCCTGCGCCCTCACTGCTGACCCCTGAGCCCTCACTGCTGACCCCTGAGCCCTCACTGCTGACCCCTGAGCCCTCACTGCTGACCCCTGAGCCCTCACTGCTGACCCCTGAGCCCTCACTGCTGACCCCTGAGCCCTCACTGCTGACCCCTGAGCCACCGCACTCACTGCTGACCCCTGAGCCACCTGTACACACACAATTAATTTCACCGCACTCCCCTAACTATTACTAAATAAACTATATATATATATTCTAGACTACCCGATTCTTCAGAATCGGGCTGCCATCTAGTGTCTAATAAATATGGTATCTTCCTCAACTGCTGGTCATATACCCGGAACACAGAACTTTGGATCCCAGATTTCTCTGCATTGTCCCCTGATGAAATCCAAATATTAACTGGAGGGAAATATGTCAAAACCAGTATCTGGGAATTATTCTCTTTGAGCTGAGCACTCATCTGATATCTTAAAATATGGTGTATAACATTGATTTATGACACTTGTTTATGAGATGACTTAATACCCTTCTAGTTTTTATCATCACTGGTGGTGGTTCTCTATTATTTAGTGAGAGTAGTGGAATACTAGGATCGAACTGGGAATCCTGACGTTGAGTTGGGGGGCCTCGAACCTAGGGCGTCAAACCTTCCACTGCTAGTTAGGGACTATTAGGACCCATTCCCTGATATTTTGCTTAACTAGTCCCATACCCCATTCCTTTTCATATTCCCATTTTTGATGTGTGAATTTTGGTAAATTATTTTGATCCTTTTAAGGAATATACATATTCTTAGTTATGTTAGTGTTTTCCTTTTTGCTTTATAGGTTTACCTCTTAATAAATATGCTCCAGTGATCATAACTAAAACATCTGAATTTGGTACAGTATGGTACCATCTGTTTGTGAATGATGTGTATCATTATACAGTCATTAAACAGAACATACTAAATTCTAAATATTAATGTAAAATATAATACTGTCTCTGGAAAATGCTCTCAACCCCTTAAGCATTTTTGGTGACCTCTATAACAAACGTTAATATATACTGGGAAAAAAAAGAGCATATATAAAGAATGGGAGGAATAGGGCTAAACAACAGCACATGTGAAAAAGACTTGCGGATATTAATAGATCACAGACTGAACAAGAGTCAACAGTGTGATGCAGCAGCAAAAAAGGGAAACACAATTTTGGGATGTATTAACAGAAGTATACAGTTTAGATCACGTGAAGTCATTGTCGCCCTCTACTCATCTTTGGTCAGACCTCATCTGGGTACTGTGTCCAGTTCTGGGCTCCACATTTTAAAAAAGGCATCAACAAACTGGAGCAAGTTCAGAAAAGAGTGACCAGAATGGTGACCGGTCTGCAAACCATGTCCTATGAGCAACAGTTACAGGATTTGGGAATTTTTAGCTTGCACAAAAGGACACTGAAAGGAGACTTAATAGTTGTCTACAAATATCTGAAGGGCTGTTACACTGTAGAGGGATCAGCTTTATTCTCATTAGCACAAGGGAAGGTAGAAGCAATTGGATGAAACTGAAGCGAGAAAAAAAATTAGATATTAGAAAAAACTTTTTGACAGTGAGGGCGATCAACTAGTAGAACAGGCGGCCACAAGAGGTGGTGAGTTTCACATCAATGGAAATCTTCAATCAGAGGTTGGACAGACATCTGTCTGGGATGATTTAGTGAATCCTGCTTTGAGCAGGGGGGTGGACCAGATGACCCAGAAGGTCCCTTCCAATTCCACCATTCTATGATTCTATGGATTAACAGCTCCCTCTGCCTCCCTCATAGCAAAACATCACAGCACAATCTCAATTGTCTAGCGGCTGTAGATCTAAATTCAAGCAAACGTCTCGTTTTTCTTTGTCTTAGACGTTAAAGTTAAACTCCTCACTGGTATCAGCTACCAATATGATGTGATGCAAATGTCTAGGCTGTTCTAAGAAATTCAATCTTCAGGAAAAGGCTTGGCTTTGTCCCAGAAATATGTCTGGAGAGTGTATTAGTAGATATAGGACCAAGTAAGAAACTAGAAGTAATTACCGTACCCTGTGAATATTTTCTTAACTTGAACTAAATGAATACAAATTGAATGAATTATTTCAATCCCTGAAACCCAACTTCAATCAAGTCAGAAAGTTCACTTAGTGACTTGACTGAGTCAGAAGCCTGCCATCTGCTCTTCCCCACTTACTCATCCAGGCACTTGTTGAAGACATAAATTAATTAGTTGGTCCTAATGTCATTCCGGAATGCCATTGCTTTTTTTCCTAGTGATTTGTTGCCAGAAAATGTAGACATTTATGATATTAAATAAAGTCGTTTGCTGTGAAAAATCAGTAGTCCTACAAATGACATCTCACTCTTCTGCATTGAAGAGCTGTCACTTTATGACCTCGGGAAAAGGCTCACATTAGTAAATATACTTGTGTGAGCACAAGTAAAAATGTTCTAATAAATCTTTTCATACACATAATATTGTGAAACCATAAATATATTAAAACTAGCAGTTCTGCCTTAAACTGAGAATCCAAAAAACATTAAAGGAAATTTATTAGTGGAGCTGTCCAGCTTATACAATCCTCTTCTTGATAAAAGGGTCCCTTAAAAATAAGCTGTAAGGCTGGCTTCACACTTGCAGATGCATCTGCAGCGTTTTGCAGATGCATCTGCAAGTATCAGCATGCAGACCACGGCCGTGGTGTGAATGCTCTCATTGATTCCTATATGTGAGCCGTAAGCAGGCGTATGCCTGCTTACAGATCACACTCTCCCGCCCGCACTATGGACGCGAGATGTTGCGTCCAAGGTGCGGGGCGGGAGTGTGTGATCTGTCAGCAGGCATACGCCTGCTTACGGCTCACATATAGGAATCAATGAGAGCATTCAGACCGCGGTGCGCCCTATTATAAACATAGGGACCGCGGTCTGCATGCTGATACTTGCAGATGCATCTGCAAAACGCTGCAGATGCATCTGCAAGTGTGAAGGCAGCCTAACAGAACAGAGTGCATTGCTATTGAAATTTTAGCAATCTGCTGTAACCTGTGTCTAACCACCTGAGAAAGCGAATAAGCGAAACGCATGGTGGTGAACCAGCTAACACATGTGACACTAATGCTGTTCATATCATGGGTGAGACTTGTACGTGCACATATTAAATTTCACATGTACTGTAATTATGCAGCAGCACTTTTGCATTTTATTCTTATGCACGTGTACTAGCACTTGCATTGTATAGTGTGCATTTTCCTACAAACTGGTAATTTATATCAATTTCCATGGAATAATATTTTTGATAGTGTCTAGTCATGTTGATGTGTTACTGTTTTTTTCCTATCCTCTTTTCCTGACCTTGACATCTTTTATCTCTTTTAACATGATATCATAAAAAAAATTATATTAATTTGTGACTTAATTTTTCTCCAGTTAGTAATATTAGTGCAGGGACTATGTCAGGAGTATTGTGCAAGG
>JARQOC010003154.1:0-18675 GCA_033576535.1 Allobates femoralis | reverse complement strand
TTAGGGTTATTTTAGGGGGGACAAAGTTTTGGTGCATGGTGCTTGAGAGGGGGGGAAAAAAAAGGTGATAGATATTTCATTAATAAAAGGTTATAGGGGGAGAAGATTTTTGGTGCTTGAGAGATGGGGCCAGAAATGAGTGATAGATTTTCCCCATGAAGATGGGTTATAGGGGGAGACGAAGATTTTGGGCTGGTGCTGAGAGATGGGTGATAGAAATTTTATGTAGTATTTCACTTAAGTATAAGGTTATAGGGGGAGATGAAGATTTTGGTGCTGGGTGGAGGGGTTCTGGGGGAAAGACAAGGTTGGGGTTTAGGGTTCTAGGGGGAGGCAAGGTTGGGGTAGGGTTAGGGGTTAGGTTGACGAGGGTTGGGGTTAGGTTTGATGGGGGTTTGGGTAGAGGGGGTTAGTGTTAGACGGGGTTAGGGTTAGGGTTAGGGTTAGGGTTAGACTGAGGGTAGGGTTGGGGTTGGAGAGGTTGGGTTAGAGAGGGTAGGGTTGGGGGTTAGGAGGGTTGGGACTGAGGGTTGGGGTTTTAAGCTGAGGGTAGGGTTGGGGGTTTATACAAAATGGGGTTAGGGTTAGATGGGTAGGTTGGGGGGTTAGGGTTAGGGGGTTGGGGTAGGGTTGGGTTGATGGGGTAGGGTTGGGTTGGGGTTGGGTAGGGTAGGGTATGGAGGGTTATAGGGGAGACAAGTTTTGGTGATGGTGGGTTAGGTGGGTGAAGAAAAGGGAGATGATGGGGAGTATTTAAAGGGTTTAGGGTTTTTAGGGGGGAGAAGATTTTGGTGCGTGCTTGAGAGTGGGTGCACGAAATGGATGTTAGATATTTACTTAATAAAGGGTTTGGGGGGAAAGGGTTTGGGGGGGGGTTTTTAAGGGTTGGGGTTTGGGTTTGGGGGGGAGGGGGGGGTTTTTGGGTTAGGTTGGGGTTAGGGTGGGGTTTTTAGGGTTGGGAAGAGGTTAGGGTTAGGTTAGTAGGGTTTTTTTTAGGAGGGTTAGGGTTAAATGGGGTTAGGGTTGGGGTTGTGGGGGGTGGTTAGGTTAGGGTTAGCTGGGGGGTTAGTTTAGGTTAGGGTTAGGGTTTGGGGTAGGGTTTGGGTGGGGGTTTTAGGGTTAGGGTTGGGGTTAACGGGTTAGTTAAAGGTTGGGTTAGGGTTAGTAGGGGGGGTTAGGGTTGGGTTATAGGGGGGGGGGTTTTGGGTTGCTGAGGGAGGTTTTTAGGGTTGGGTGGGGTAGGGTTGGGGGTTGGGGTTAGGTAGGGTGGGTTTTTGGGTTGGGTTAGATGAGGGTAGGGTTGGGGTTGACTGGGGGGTGGGTTTAAAGGGTTAGGTTAGACTGAGGGTGGGTTGGGTTTAGGGGGGGTTTTAGATTTGGGTTTTTGGGTTAGATGAGGGTGGGGTTTTAGGGTTGGGTTAGATGAGGGTAGGGTGGGTTGGTTTGGGTTGACTGAGGGTGGTAGGGGGGGTTTTAGTGGGGGTGGGTTTTAGGGAGGGGGATGGGGGGTGGGTTAGGGGGTTTAGGGAATGGGGGTTTGGGTTAGGGTTAGGAGGAAGGGTTGGGTTAGGGTTAGATGGGGTGGGGTTTTGGGTTAGCAGGGGGGTTTAGGGTTGGGGTTAGACTGAGGGAAGGGTTAGGGTTAGGGTTAGACTAGGGTTGGGTTAGGTTAGATGAGGTAGGGTTAGGGTTAGGGTTTAGTTGAGGGGTAGGGTTAGGGTTAGGGTTAGGGTTAGATTGGGGTGGGTTGGGGTTGGGTGTCGGGGTTTTAGGGTTAGGGTTGGGTTTTGTTGGGGGGTGGGGGTTAGGGTTAGGGTTAGGGGGGTGGGTTAGGGTTAGGGTTAGGGGGTTAGGGTTAGGGGGAGGGTTAGGGTTAGGGTTTAGGTTAGGGAGGGTTTAGGGAGGGTTTTTTGGTTAGGGTTGAGAGGGTAGGGTTAAGGGTTTTATTATTAGATGGGGTTTTAGGGGGGGAGGGTTAGATGGGGTAGGGTTAGGGAAAAGGAAAGGTTTGGGGTTAGGGGATGGGTGGGGTTGGGTTAGGTTAGGGTTGACTGAGGGTGGGGTTGGGGGTAGGTTAGTAGGTAGGGTTGGGGTTGGGTTGGAATGGGGGGAGGGTTAGGGTTGGGATGGGGGTTGTTGAGGGGTTAGGGGGTGGGGGGGGGGGTTTTAGGGTGGGGTTTGGGAAGGGTTTGGGGTTGGGGGTTAGGGGGTTAGGGTTGGGGGTTGGGGTTTTAGGGTTGGGTTTGGGGGTTGGGGTTTTGGGGGGAGGGTGGGGTTATTTAGGGGGAAGGGTAGGGTTAGGGTTGGGGTTAGGGGTTTGGGTTGGGGGTTAGGGTTTGGGGTTTTTGGGTTTAAAGGGGGGAAGCGATTTTTTGGGTAGGGTTAGATGGGGAAGAAAGTAGTAGATTTAACAAAAGTTAGGTTAAAGGGTTTTGGGTTGGGTTGGGTTTGGGGGTTAGGGTAGGGTTGGGGGTTGGGGTTAGGGTTAGGGTTAGGGTTAGGGGGAGCGAAGATTTTGGTGCATGGTGTTAAAGAGATGGGTGCACAAAAATGGATGATGATATTTCATTAATTAAGGTTTAGGGGGGGGGGAGTTATTGGGTTTTTAGGTTTGGGTAAGAAAAGAGTATTAGTTTTAGTAGTAGTTGGGTTTTAGGGGGAGACGAAGTTTTGGGTTTGTGGTGCTTGAGGATGGGGCACAGAAATTGATGATAGATTTTTTCATTAAAAAGAAAAGGTTATAGGGGGGATAAAGATTTTGGGTTTGGTGGAGGGGTTTAGGGAAGACAAGGTTAGGGTAGGGTTGGGGGGGAGAAAGGGTTGGGGTCGGGTTAGGTTAGGGTTGGGATTGACGGGGTTGGGGAATTTAGATAGGGTTGTGTTAGACGAGGGTTAGGTTAAAAGAGTTTGGGTTAGGGTTAAATGAGGGGGGGAATTAGGATTTAGTTGAGGGTAGGGTTAGATGAGGGTGGGGTTGGGTTAGACTGAGGGTTGATGAGGGTTGGGTAAGACTGGGGTTTTAGGGTTAGGGTTGGGGAGAGGGTTGGGGGGTTTTTAGGGGAGGGGTTGGGTTAGGGGGGTTAGGGTTAGCCCTGGGGGTTTAGGGTTGAGGGGGTGGTTTTTGTTAGGGAGGTTTGGGGTAGGGTTAGGGGGGATGAGGGAGGGTTGGGGTTGGGTTGGGGTTTTAGGGTTAGGGTTAGGGTTGGGGTTAAGGTTGGGGTTGGGTTAGGGGGTTGGGGTTGGGTTTTGGGTTAGGGGTTAGGGTTGGGGTTTAGGGTTAGGTTATAGGGGAGACAAAGATTTTGGTGCTTGGGTTGGAGAGGGGTGCAAGAAAGGATGATAGATTTTTGTCCTTGAAGTATAGGGTTATAGGGGGGCAAAGATTTTGGTGATGGTGTTGAGAGATGGGTGCAAGAAATGTGAGATAGAATTTACTTAAGTTAAGGTTATAGGGGGGATAAAGATTTTGGTTTCTTGGGGAGAGGGTTTTGGGGGAAAGAAAAAGGGTTAGGTCGGGTTCAAAGGGGGGACAAGGGTTTGGGGGTTAGGGGGTTAGGGTTAGACTGGGGGTTGGGGTTAGACAGGGGTGGGGTTGGGGGAATTGATGGGGATGGTTTGGTTTTGACGGGGGTTAGGTTATGGGGGTTGGGGTTTTGGGGGGTTTTAGGGAAGGGGTAGAATTAGATTGGGGTTTTAATGGGGGTTTAGGGTTTTAAAAAGGGAGGGTTTGGGTTGGGGAGGGTTGGGGAGGGTTGGGTTTTAAGGGTTAGACGAGGGTTAGGGTAAGTTGAGGGTGGGGTTTTAGGGTTATTAGGGGGAGACGAGGATTAGGGTTATAGGGGGAGACGAGGGAATGGGTTGGGTTAGATGGGGGTGGGGGGTTTGGGGTTGGGTAGATGAGGGTAGGGTTGGGTTTGTAAGAAGAGGGTAGGGTTGGGGGGGTTGGGTTGCGGGGTTTGGGTTAGGGTTTTTAAGGGGTTTGGGTTAGGTTAGAGAGGGTAGGGTTAGGGTTAGGGTTAGTGGGGGTAGGGGTTAGGTTAGGGTTGGGTTAGATGGGGTTGGGTTTATTGGGGTTTTGGGTTATAGGGGGAGACGAAGATTTTGGTGATGGTGCTTGAGGTGGGTGCACAAAAATGTGATTAGTATTTCACTTTAAAGTTAAGGTTATAGGGGGGGGAAATGAAGATTTTGGTGCTTGGTGGAGGGGTTTTCTAGGGGAAAGCAAAGGTTAGGGTGGGTTTGGGGGGACAAAAGGTTGGGGTAGGGTTAGGTTTTAGGGTTGACAGGGTTGGGTTTTAGGGGGGGTTGGGGTTGGGTTGGGTTTTGGGGGGGTTGGGTTTTAGATTAGGGTTGGGGTTAGATGGGGGGTAGGGTTGGGGTTGGGGGGGGTTTTAGGGGGTTGGGTTAGACTGGGGTTTTGGGGTTTTAGGGTTTTGGGGTAGGGTTTGGGGTTTTGGGGGGAGAGGAAGGGTAGGGTTAGGGGTAAGAAAGGGAAAAGAACATTTAAAATTAGGTTTATAGGGGGAGAGAGATTAGGGTTAGGGTTGGAGGGTTAGGGTTAGGTGGGTTAGGGTTTGGGTTGGGTTATAGGGGGAGACGAAGTTTTTGGTGCATGGTGCTTGGAAAATGGGTGACAGAAAGTGATGAAGATATTTCCAAAAAGTTTAGGTTATAGGGGGAGATGAAGATTTTGGTGCTTGGGGGAAAGGGTTTAGAGGAAGACAAAGGTTGGGTCAGGGTTCTAGGGGGCGACAAAGGTTGGGGTTGGGTTACGGTTAGTGGGGTTAGTTTTTAGACAGGGGTTAGGTTAGATTAGGGTTGGGTAAGGGTTAGTGAGGGAGGTTTAGGTTAGGGTTAGAGAGGGTAGGGTTTGGGTTAGATGAGGTTAGGGGTGGGGATAGGGTTTTTAGGGTAAGACTGAGGGTAGGGTTGGGTTAAGGGGGAAGTTTTTTGGTGCTGGTGGAGGGGTTCAGGAGGGACAAAGGTTAGGGATTTTAGGGGGAGAAAAAGGTTAGGGTCGGGTTCTAGGGGGAGACAAAGGGTAGGGTTTAGGGGGGGATGAAGATTTTGGGCATAGTGCTTGAGGGAGGGTGCACAGAAAGAGTTAGTGGATAGATAGTCATGTGGGGTATGGTTAGATGGGGGTGGGGGAAAGGGTGAAGATTTGGGGCTTGAGGGTTGTGTTACACTTTGTAGGCCCCTGAAATTAAAAAGACATTTGTCAAATTTAAAAACCTTTTGCCTCTTTGATAAAGGACGGGGGCCCCCCTAGAGGTGAAGAAGTAGTTTTCACCCTCTCTTGTATTTGGGAAATTGGGGTAGACCCTTTGTTGAAGAGCGGACCCCACTCACACCCTATGTCCAAGCGCCGGATTCTTGTCTGTCTTCCCTAATGGGTAAGCCTTTTCCCCTTACGTGTGGCATGCGCAGCAGAGGGAAAAAGAGCAAAGAGTTCTGCCTAACCTTTGTGCCTAAGGGGGGAAAAAGTAAAGAAAAAAAAATAGGGGGGGGGGGGTCACTTCCTGATTTACTGTACCAAGCATTTTTCTACTGTTAAAAGCAAAAAGAACTGAAAAGCTCATTATTGTAGAAGCAACAAAAAAAAATGAAATAGATATAATTTGTGGCATCCCCTTAGGTGATTTGTATTTTGTGGTGCATACAGTTTATCTTTATTTTTTTTCAAGAGATGTTCAGTTGCTAAAAAAGTAATGGATGGGTCATGCATCACATAAAATTATGTCCTCCCGGTTGCATTGCTTGGGTTTAAAAATATTGGGGCCCCAAATTCCAAGGCAAAGCCCCCCTTTTCCAGTGTGATATATATTTTATATATATATAAAATATATATATTATATATTGTACAAAACCCCTTAAAATTTGAATACTTCCTTTATTGGCCTAGTGACTTTTAACCCAAAAAATTGGTCACTTGGACCAAAAGGAAGTATTTGAATTTATTGAGAGTGTGTCTCCTTTTTTTTTTTTTTTTGAAGGGGGAAATTTTTAGCTGAAATTGTTTTTCGGGGTTTTTGACCATAGTAAATTTTGTTCTTATTTTCCTTGTTTTATTTTCATTATTAAACATTACTAAAGTATGGTATCTAGGATTGTATTTATCACTGCTGAAAAAAAAACCCGAAACATTCGTAAAAATTAACCATGTCAATCGCCCCTTTTGTGAAGTCAACCGTCCATTTTTGAAGCAACATGATTTTGAATCAATTCTCCCGTGTTGTGAATAGAAATACTAAGGGAGATGATGGCAATCAGAAGAAACCCCTTAAAAGTGTTTGTGGGGGTGACCCCACAAAATTTCTTTTGCTCATCCTTTTTGGTTTTTTTGTCATTTTGCATTTTTTTTCCTTCACACTTTTGGGGGTAGATGAGGTGGTGTTACAACCCACAGAAGTTACCAGATAGTGCAGCTCATCCAGGATGGAATATTTAAATGTGCCAAGAAAGGGAGGGGGTTGTGTTTTGTTTTTCATTGCCCAAGATTGTATTGACCTTGTCACTGGAAGGGAAAAAAAATGGACATGTGAATAAAACCCCTTGATTACAATTACTATGTTTTGGGGTCGCAAAAAAAAAAGATAGAAAAAATGTGCCCACCCTCTGATTGAGGAGTAAGGGAAAATTTCCTTATGGTTGCCGTTTACAGTAATGTGACTAAAACATTGTTCCTCCAAAAGAAGAGAAATTTAAAGAATTGAATTAGAAAAGTCGAACTGATGCAAGTTAGTAAATTGTATTTATGAAATCAAGTGACTGCTCACCCCACGGGAATACAGGGAAATTTAACAGTGTGGTCTTGACGTCCAATTAGCAGTTGCAGTCACAGAGTAATTTCAGGTTTTCTTTGGACCCGAAATCCCTTAGGATTAAAGGGTTTGTGTGGCATATGTACTGAGACCCCCCTCTATAGAGAGACCTTTTAAAAGCAGTCAGTGTGGGCCCAACCCTGAATCTCCCGTCGGATACAAGTCCAGAGAGAGTGAGTTTTATTCGAGTTAAAGGTTTCCCCAATGGTTGCTGGGCTTCTTTTTTTCAAAAGAAAAGAGCAAATATAGCAGGGGCTTCTGTGATGATGAAGAATAGTGATTGATGGCCCGGTGGGAGAGCAAGGGTCGGATCCCCCTTTGTGTGTTTTTGAGACCTATTGTTCATAGGTTTGGTCATAAAGAAATTCTGTAGTTACTCTGTGACTGAGACAGTGAATCTAATGCATGCTTTTATGTAGGAGCAGTAACATTGTTACCCCCTGGGCAGTCTGCTTATCACCATCTCTTAAGCACTTAGGAGGTCCAGGGCATGGTGTTGTCCCATATTGATGTAGCAAGCCCTTGTGTCCCATGGGGTTTTGGAAAGACAAATTTAAAAGGGCTTTAAAAACTTGCTTCTTTGCCTGAAAGGGGACTTTTTTTTACCCTGGTGTAGTTTTTTGAGGAGTTGGAGGAGTTACAGAAAAAGAGCTGTGGAGTGTACTAATCAATGTTCTTGAATAAAGATGAAAAACTGTTAGGCTTACCCCTGAAGTGAGAGGTTTTTTTATTTTTTGGGGGGATCTGAAATATAAATATATCTGCTACCCAAAAACTTGAACCTACGTTATTTACTAACCTGCATTTTTTAATATTGATAGTTTTTTTTTTTTGGTGTCCCCACACAGGGGGGGCAGTGTCAGTACCGTAGATGAATGTGGAGATGTCAGTGCAGGGAAAAAGAAATGTTATTGGTCAGGGTCATGAATAACAAAAATGAAAAAATCTAAATTAAGAAATACAGATAGAGTTGATATTAAATTGGGAGGGGTGTTTATACGAATAACAAGTGTCAGTGTATATAACGAATAATCAGTAGTAGATAAAAATTCAGATACTGAGGATTACACCCAGTAAAGGACAGGAGAAGTGGCACTGTGCAGTGTTTATACAGAAAATACAGATACGAGGATTAACCCGTTAAAAAAGCAGAAGTGGTACTGTGCAGTGTTATATCGAATTAAAAAACAGATATGGGGATTAACCCCCTTTCGGACGGGGAAGTGGCCCGTGAGTGTTATTATGGAATAGGGATAATACAGTGCTGAATTAAAATGGGCCTGGGGGAGTGGATGCTGCGTCCAGGGCCGGAAAAACAACGGTAGACAGTCAGGTGTGTGTATGAGGTCACGTAGTGAGGTCATTGTAAGGACCTGCAGGGTGAAAAAAGAGGGGGGTCGTGCCCTAGTGATGCTCCAGCAAATCCTTTTTCTTACATCATGCAGGTCCTTTAGTTTTGGATTCAAGTTGGTGCGGCCCAGCATATGTTAGGACCTGGTTCCCCTTAATTCTACATTAGTTTTAAAAAGTAAAAGTAATGAAGCCCCTACCATCCGTGGTGATGTTAACCCCCGGGATTGTGGTTTGCAGGCATGCTGGAAGTTTGTTCTCCCAGGGAAAATTTAAAGCAGCACCCAGGGGTTTTATTTGCGGAGTGGCGCTTTAATATAAGCCTTGCCCCCACCCCTTAGTCACCTTAAGTAACCCTAACCCAACATAAGAATAATACAAAATGAGGATTACATAGTTAAAGGGGCAGAAGTGGTATGGCTGAAAATTATTCAAAATAATTTCAGATTTTGGGATTCCCCCAGTTACAGGACGGAGAATGGTAGTGCATGTATTTACGAAGAGGTTCAACCCGTATACAGGAAGGAGAAGTGGTATGTGCAGTGTATATTTTTATATATATATAAGAAAAATACGTATGAGGATTACATAGTAAGGACAGAAGAAGTGGTATGTGCGTGTTTTTATACGAATAATAAGATATGAGGTTACACCCGTATACGGAAAAGAAGGGGTACTGTGAGTTTTTAATTACAAAAAATTTCAAAAACTGGGGTTACACCAGTATACAGGAAAAAGTGTTACTGTGAGTGATAATAAAAATTAATACGAAAAGGGGGTTAAACCCCCAGTATAAGGACAGAAGTGGTATGTGCGGGGATATATACAAAAAATAAGATATGGGATTACACCAGTTACAGGCGGGGAAGGGTATTGTGCATGTTTATACAGGATACTGGGTTTAAAAACCAGTATACAAGGAGAAGGGTACTGGCATGTTTATAAAAATAATTACCTGAGGATTACACCATTAAGGCAGAAGAAGTGGTATGTGCGTGTAATACGGAAAAATACGAACTGAGATTACCCCAGTATAAAGGACAGAGAAGTGGTACTGTGGTGTTATTAAAAAATAAGATATGGGAGGGTTCCCCCAGTAACAGGACAGAAGTTTTTTTCCTTTTTTGGGGGTTGAAAAATTAAGAAATACTGAAAAAAAATTTTCCCCCTATATAACCCTTTTGGCTTTAAATCTAAAACCAGCTGTTTTCCCAGTTACAACAGGGAGTGAGTGCAGTTTCCAGATACAGATCGGAGATCCCCAAAAAGGACGAGAAAGTTATGTCGGGATATAAAAAGAAATACAAAAAATTACAAGAAATGAAAAAATTTACCCCAGTAATAAATATACAAAATAAAAAAGGAATGAAATTAACCCCTAAACGGGAAAAGGAGAAGTGGTGTGCGGGTTTAAAACCCCGGATTTTAAGTATGAGGAAAAAACCCATATAAGGACAGGAAAAGTGGCATGTGGGTGTATTATCGAAAAAAACAAATATGAGGTTTACACCAGTAACAGGACAGAAGTGGATGGCAGGTATAATAAGAAATACAGATCTATTAAAAAACCCCGTTTACGGACGGGAAGTGGTATGTGCAGTTATATAAATAATCAGATCTGAGGATTACACCAGTATACAGAAGAGAAGTGGTACTGTGCAGTGTTATATAAAATAATAAGATATGGGATTACACCCTATACGCAAGATTATGGGGAGTGTATTATACGAAATACAGTCTGGGTTTCCCCGTATACAAAACAGGAGAAGTTACTGTGCATTTGGGGATACAATAATACGAACGGGATTAACCCAGTTCCGGAAGGGAGAAGTGGACTGGCAGTGTTTATATAAAAATAATAGAGAAATATCCAGTATAAGGACAGTAGAAGTGGTACTGTGGTGTTATACAAAATAATAAGATACTGGAATTCCCCAGTAAAAGGAAGGGATGTTTTTGTCTTTTTGGGGGACTCTCCCCAAATATAATAAAAGTATTGTAACAAATTAGACCCTCTGATTAATCCTATTATGCAGTTTTTTATACCCTGAACCAGTTTTCTTATGCTGTCAACACAGGGAGTCGATTTGTCAGTATCCAGATGAATAAATGGGGATGTCACCGCGGACGAGAAAAGTTTTTTGGCAGGGGTTGAAAACAAGAAAAAAAAAATACGAAATATGACATGATTCCCCCTTTTAAATAAATATAAAAAAAATAACGGTATGACAATTCTCAGAAACGAAAAGGGGAAAAGTGGGCTGTGCGGATTATATACCAGAAAATGAAATAATGAAAAACTGAGGGATTACCCAGTTACAGGAAGGAAAAAGGTGTCACTGTGAGTGTATATTATAAAAATTAATAGGGTTTAAATACATGCTTGAATTAAACTGTGGCCTGGGGGGAGTGCGTGCCTGCTAAAGGGGCCAAGGCAAAACTAAGGGACAGACGTGGGTGTGCTGATACTGAGTGCTATGTCAGTGCGGGGTCAATTTTTACGGGGACTGCAGTGATGTAAGGAAAAAGGGGGGTTTGTGCCTAGTGAGCCCCAGCTACCCCTTTTATTAATCAGGAGGTCTATATTTTCCCTGGATTAAAGGCACCTTGTGGCCCAAAAATTCTCCCCCCGTGCTCCCGGCCCCCTCTTTAAAACACTGGGTCCGCATCCTATATACACACTGGCTCCGCTCCGTTTCCTCATATAACACTCGGTCCGCTCGCATTCAATAACCTCGCTGCCTCCATATAACACTCGGCTCCGCCCCGCCCCCTCTATACACACTGGGCCCCCTCGCCCCCCACCCCTATATTTCCACCTCGGCCCGCTCCGCACCCTTCACAATCGCCCCCGCTCCACCTATTTAAAAGGCTCGCTCGCACCATATAACATGGCTGTTGCACCCCTTATCCCCCCTTTCGTCGACCCCTCTTACACCGGTCGCCCCCATAACACTCGGCTGCACCCTCTTTAACCCCCGGGAGTTTTCCCTTTAACACACTGGCCCCGCTCCGCATCCCTAAAACTCGGCCCCCTTCGACCCATATCAACGGCCCCGCCCCCGAACCTTTTAACACTCGGCCCCGCCCGCACCCCTAATACCCCTCGGTCCGTCGCACCTCTATACACATCGGTGACCCCTCGTATAACCCGGCCCCGCCCCCATAAAACTGGCCCGACTTATTTTAACACATTTCGCTCCGCCTCCTCATATACACCTCGGCTCCGCTCCGCATCCTCTTAACCCAATGGCTCACCCCCAACCCTTAACCTGGCTCGTCCGCATCCTCTTAACAATCGGCTCCGCCCCCCAAACAATTTTCCCCTTTATTAAACTCGGGGTCCGCACATCTATAACTGGCTCCGCACTCCATATACACACTCGCTTTTTCCCTCCGGGCCCTTTTCCTTTTTACAATGGGTCGTCCGAACCCCTATAAACATCGGCCCCTCCGCACTCCTTATCACACTGGCTGCACCCCCTTATCACACTCGGTCCGTTCCCTTTAAACCCCCGGGCTCCGCCCCGCACACCCTAACCACTGGTCGTTCCATTAACATGGCCCCGCCCCAAACCCCTCGTATCACGCGGTCGTTTACACATGGCTCTGTCTGTATAAGCCCAAATTGTTCTTCTTAGCCCCAACCAACAGTCCCCAAAATGTCCTTAAAAACCCCCCGACACCAAGTGTCAAACCCCCAAAAATCCCCAAAAAGTCCATACGTGTGGGGGATAAAGAACTTAGTAAACAATGGTGCGCCCCCATCCCCTGTTAACCAGGGAAAATGGGGGTTATTTTTTCCATTTTTACTGATAAATTGCACGGTGAAGCTGGACGTGTTTTTCCTGGTTTAGCAGGGGGCTCATGGGTTTGCATATGTGACTGGATGTGCTGTAGGGGGAAATTCCATGTGTTTATAGTAGGTCTCTGTCTCTTCTTATGGGGACCCATTTCGGTGTTCAGTTTTTGGAAATGATGCAGGTGATAGTGTGAAGTCAACAGTCAGTTGGTGTTTCTTTTTGCTAAAGGGGGTGTTGGGGGAGGGGATAAAGGGATAAAGACTCAGACTTAAAGAAAAATAAAAAAAGGGAAAGGGAGCAAGGGAAAATAAGGTAAAGTGGGAATGGGAAAAAAAGGGAAAAAGAGAAGAGGTTTCCCTTGCCCTTTTTCCCCTCTAAGATTGCAGTTATTTTCCCACATCGCTGCAGAGTTGCACTACAAAACCCCCAAAATTTTGTTAAAAACCCCTTGGGGGAAACTTCTCAGGGGTCTTATGGAGCTGACTGCGATTTCGGGCCTCCAATTAAAAACTTAGTTTCTTAAAGGCAGGCCCTTAAATCAAAAGGCCCAAAAATGACTTGAACAGTTGCCATTTGAAAAAGAAAAAAAATTACAACCGGTATGTATTTCGACCAGGGCAGAAAGTTCCCAGGGGCCAAGTTGTCGTAAAACAAAATTAAGGGTATTGAAAACTGTTGCAGTGGGAAAAATGAGTATGTGTTAACCCTGGAAGAGAGGACCGGGTTTCTCCCAAATGTCAGATTCAATCCTTGAGGTGACGTGAAAGCGCCTTTGAACAGGAAATCTCGAGAAAGATAAGGGGGGCTGTTCAAAGGTGCATCCCTTTCTAAAAGACTCTAATGGGCCATTTCACATACCAATTCTGAAAAACTTAGGGTTTGCAGAAAAATCATGGACCATTGTTCCCATTTGAAAAGCAAAAAAAGGAAAAATGTGTCATGATTATGACCAGTAGTTTTTAAAAGTTGGACACAGAATTGGGGGTGCAATTGGCCAAATATGATAAAAGCTTTTTCCCGACTTTGGCAAGCAAAATAGTGTACAGAGATAAGCGCCATGGGGCAAGTTTCAAAGACAAAGCAGGATGTATTCTCAAGCGAAAAACACTACAAAAAAAACTCATTGATTCTGTATATCTTTTTTTTTTTTTTTCGTGAATTTTTGGATAAAAACCCCCAAATTTTTTAAAAACCTTTGGGAAAATTTAGGGGTTTTTCGGAGCTGCATGCGATTTTGGTTTCCCTTCAAAAACTTTAGTTTTTAAAGAGCGGGCCCCTTAAATCAAACGGCCAAAAATGACCCCTTTAACAGTTGCCCCAAAGCCCGAAAAAAGAGCAAAAAAAAAACGGGAAAGCCTTATCGACGGAAAAGAACCCTTTTTTCGGAGGCCCAAATTGCTCTGAAACAAATAAGGGTATTTAAAAAATGTTGCAGTAGGGAAATGAGTATGTGTCAAAATGGAGAGGATGGGAAGGGCTTTGCCAGTCAAAAACTTAATCCCCTGAGGTGCGCTGAAGCCGCCATTGAAAGTGAACCCGTGAGAAAAATTTAAGGGTGTTACAGGTGCATCCCTTTTTAAAAGAAATCTAATACTATAACCCCTTTGAATACGGGGCGTTAAAATGGACCCTGGGGCAATGTAAAGACAAAGAAACATGCATTTTTCCCCTCTTCAAAGGGGACACAAAGTTAAAAAAGGGGGTGGCCCCAAATATTTGGTTTTGAGAAAAAATTTTGTGACAGGTGGTGCGGTGTTTTTAATGGGACCACCCGAAAAGACACTCTACGGGGAAAAAAAATTACCCCCTAAAAAAAAGCCAGACTACTGGTTTCTTTTTAAAAGTGGCAAATCAACATGTTAAAAACACTGCTTGGCCCTTTTAACCCCGCGTAGGTCATTAAAAAATTAGTCTAAAAAGGGTTTTTGGGTTTGCTTCAAAGTGGACTACCAAAGTCTAAAGACAGCCCCCCCATTTTCGCCCCAAATTTACTTTTCTGTGAGTTTAAAAATTTAGTTGAAATAAAAGGGGGTTTACGGTTTTCCAAGGTTAACTCACCCTTTAAATGAATGAAAGGCCAAATATTCCCGGGCAAGTAAAAAAAATTAGTTTTTAAAGGTGGGTTTTTTTTAAAGACCTAACCAATGTTAAAGACTTTCCTACGGCCCCAAACATTACGGTGGTGAGTAAAAATTTTTAAAGCAGCGGGATGTTTTCAAAGGGGTACCACCCCTGTCTAAATGACACTGCTTAGGCCCAAAAATATTACCCGGGCTAAATGAAATTAAAAAATATCGAATAGACAGGGGTGTAGGTGTTTACAATTGGGTACTACCCCGTCAAAAAAACATGTACCCAGGCCCAAAAAATTTTCCCGGGCTAGTTTGGGTTTAAAAAATTTTTGAAAAAGACAGGTGGTGTAAGGGGTTTCCCAAAGTGGTACTCCCACTTTAAAGAACTGACTAGGCCCCAAATATTATGGGGTGTGAAGTTTAAAAAAATTGTTTAAATAAAAGGTTGTTAGTGTTTCAATGGTACACCGTCTAATGCATGCTAAGGCCCAAAAATATTATGGGCAAAGTGAGTTAAAAATTATCTGAATAGACAGGTGGTTTTAAAGGGGTTCACAAGGGGGCAACCACTGTCTAAATGACATGTAAGGGGCCCAAATTTACCCCGGGGTTGGGGGTTAAAAATTTTTAACTAGAAGGTGGTGTAAGGGGGTTTACAAATTGGGGTATCCCACTGTCTAAGACATGTACTAGGCCCAAAATTTATGGGGTAAGTGAGTTTAAAAAATTTGTCGAAATAGAAGGTGGTGTCTGTGTTTCCAAAAATGGGGCTACCAATGTCTAAAGACCCTTTACTAGGCCCAAACTTTCCTGGCTAAGTGAAGTTAAAAATTGTTGAAATAGACGGTGGTGTAGTGTGTTTTCAAAGGGGGTCACAGACTGTCTAAAAGCCTGCTAGTGGGCCCCCAAATATTACCCGCGTAGGTGCAGTTAAAAAATTATTTTGAATAGACAGGTGGTGTGGTGTTTACAAGTGGGCTACCCCATGTTAAATGCATGCTACTAGGCCCAAACTATTCCCGGGCAAAAGAGTTAAAAAAAAGTCGAAATAGAAAGGGGGGTACTGTGTTCACAAGTGGTATACCCCTGTTAAAAAACATGCTATGGGCCCCCAAAAAAATTTTCCTGGGTAAGAAGTTAAAAATTAGTTGAAAAGACAGGTGGGTTGCTGTTTCACAAGTGGACTTTCCCCACTTCTAAATGACATGTACTAGGGCCCAAAAATATTTTTTCCCGAGCTAAAGGTGAAAATTAAAAATTTGTTGAAATAGACGGTGGTGTGTGTGTTTAAAGGGGCTACCACCTGTCTAAAAGCCCGTATAGGCCCAAAAATTTCCCGGCTGGGGAGTTAAAAATTTGTTGAAATAAAAGGTGGGTATGTGTTTCCAAAGTGGGCTATCCCCCTGTCAAATGGGAATGTATGGCCCAAATATTTCCTGGGCTAAATGAAGTTAAAATAGTCGAATAGCAGGTGGGGTATGTGTTTCCCAAAGGGCTACCAAATGTTAAATGAACTGCTATAGGCCCCAAAAATTTTTTCCTGGCTAGGTGCATTAAAAATTTTGAATAGACGGGGTTTTTGTGTTCAAAGGGGACTACCCACCCCGTTAAATGACATGTATGGCCCAAAAAAATTACCCCGGGCTAATGAAGTTAAAAATTAGTTGAAATAGACAGGGGTTTTTGTTTTCAAGTGGTACTCACCAGTTAAATGACATGTAAGGCCCCAAAAATTTTCCTGGCAGGGGAGTTAAAAATTTTCTGAAATGACGGTGGTGTAGGGTTTACAAAGTGGGTATCACCCCTGTCAAAAAGACAAGTACTAGGGGCCCCAAATATTTCCTGGTAAGTGAGTTAAAAAAATTATTGAATGAAGGTGGGGAAGGTGTTTCACAAGTGGATTTTCACCCTGCTAATGACCTGCACTGCCCAAAATTACCTGGGCTAAGTGAAGTTAAAAATTTTGGGCTGAAAAATAGAAGGTGTGTTTCTGGTTTTTCAAGGGGGAATCACCACGTCTAAATAACTGCTACTAGGCCCAAACTATTATGGGGTAATAAGTTAAAAATTAGTCGAAAGAAGGGGTGTGTGTGTTCACAAAGGGTAACCGATGTTAAATGCACGTACTAGGGCCAAAACTTTACCTGGTAGGGGGTTAAAAAAATTTTCGAAAAAGACAGGGGGTTTTGTTGTTTCAAAAGAATACCAACGTCTAAATGACATGTATAGGCCAAACTTTACCCGGGCTAATGAAGTTAAAATAGTCGAAATGACAGGGGTGTAGTGGTTTCAAGGGGTACCACCTGTCAAAATGCACTGCTATAGGCCCAAACTATTACCCGCGCTAGGGGGAGTTAAAAATTATTTTGAAATAGACGGGGGTAGGTGTTTCCCAAATGGCTTTCTACCCCGTCAAAAAAACATGTTAGGCCCCAATATTCCCGGGCTGTGAAATTAAAAATTTCTGAAAGAAATGGGTAGTGTTTCCCAAATGGACTACTCCCCAGTTAAAATGACACTGTACTGGCCCAAAAAATATTACTGGGCTAAATGAAGTTAAAAATTGTCTGAATAGGCAGGGGGTGTATTTTTCACAAAAGGGGTAACCAACACTGTTAAAAGCCTGCTACTAGGCCAAATTTTCCCGGCTAGGGGAGTTAAAAATTGTCTGAAATAGAGGGGGTTTGTGTGTTTCAAGTGGGTACTACCCGTAAAATGACCTGTATAGGCCCCCAAAATAAATTCCCTTTTTGCTGGTGCAGTTAAATATTATTCTGAATAGACAGGTGTGTAGGGGTTTAAGTGGTATACCCCCTGTCTAAATACAGTATAGGCCCAAACTATTACCTGGGCTAAATGAAGTTAAAAAATTGTTGAAATAGACAGGTGTGTATGGTTTTACAAGTGGACTACTACCCCTGTCTAAAGAAAATGTACTAGACCCAAACTTTACCTGGGCTAAGTGAAAATTAAAATTAGTTGAAAAAGACGGGGGTTTTGTGTGTTCACAAGAGGGTAAAGCCTGTCTTAAAAAGACACGTAGTAGGCCCCAAAAAAATTACCCCCGCTTAAATGCAGTTAAAAATTAGTCTGAATGAAAGGTGGTGTTGTGTGTTTAAAAGTGGGCTACTCCACTGTCAAAATGACATGCTATGGGCCCAAAAATTTCCCGGCTAGGTGATTTAAAAATTATTCGAACTAGACAGGTTGGGGTAGAGTGTTTCAAAGTGGATAAATCCCCTGTCTAAATGACATGTACTAGGCCCCCAAAATATTTCCTGGGCTAAGTGAAGTTAAAAATTGTCTGAAAAAAAGACAGGGGGTGTCTGTGTTTACAAGTGGATACCCCCCATGTTAAATGCATGCTATAGGCCCAAAATATTACCGGGCTAAGTGAAGTTAAAATTGTCGAATAGAAGGTGGTGTAGTGTGTTTTCAAGGGGTCACGCGCAAATGAATGTCTAGGCCCAATATTTCCCGTAGGTGCAGTTAAAATTAGTTGAACTGACAGGCGGTTAGTGTGGGTTTTAAAGTGGCTCCAAACCCCTGTTAAATAAATTCTACTGGCCCCAAAATTTACCTGGGTAAGTGAAGTTAAAAAATTTGTTGAACTGAAGGGGGTAGTGTGTTTTACCGTGTACTATCAAAAACCCTTGTAAAAGACACTGCTAGTAGGCCCAAAATTTTCCCGGGCTGGGGCAAATTAAAAAATTATTATTTTTTCCCCAAAAAAGGTTATGTTAGGCCTTTAACCCATGACTCTAAATCCTTCAAATTTCCCTTAAAAGGCTTCACACGAAGGTAGTTAACGTATCGTTGAAACCATGGATAGAAAATTTCATTGTCGTCCTTGCGGGTAAAGAAAAATTTAGGTGAAAAAAAAATTAGAACGGTCTATTAAAAAAAAGATCCAACCCAAAATTTTTGTTTATCCAATTAAGAAAGGGGAAGCTGCAAATCTTTTGTGTGCACCTTTTTTTAATTCATTTTCAAAATTTTCTATTCCCGACATTTGGGAAAATGTTCAAAAGGTTTTCCAAAATGGCGCGTGCCAAAAGGCAAGATCGTTAAGTTTTTGCGTTGGGAAATGTCAAGATTTTCGGAAATCATGTGACATGGGAACGATATCGTTAATATATTTTCATGTGAATCGGCCTTTAAAAACCTTTTTGGCCCTTAACCCGGAATTAAATTTTCGGTTTCCAATTTAAAAGCACTTTTTTTCCCTTTCCCGTGAAACTCAAATCCCTTTTGTTCCTTAAAAAGGGTTGTTTTGCTGTTTGTGTTCTCAAATTTTTTGTTTTTCCCCCAAAAAGGCCTGTTTGGCCCCCAACCTAGAATCAAAAAAAATTTAGTTTCCCCCAAAAAAGGTTTTTTTCCCCCGGGCCCGTGACTTTAAGTCCTTCAGATTCCAAAAAAGGATTTTTTTTGTCTGAACTGTGTTTCAAAACCTTATTTTCCGTAAAATTGCATTTTTTCCGAAAATGTGAATTCAAATTTTCAGTTTCCCCCTTAACAAATTTTTTTTTTCGGTGACCTGTGATTTTAAATCCTTAGATTTCCCCAAAAAAGGCATTTTTTTTTTCTGTAACCTGTGAATTCAAATCCTTTTGTTTCCCTAAAACC
>JARQOC010003153.1:0-18679 GCA_033576535.1 Allobates femoralis | reverse complement strand
AAAGGATGAGAGTTCTTTTCGGATAGGATAGATGGTCGGTAATTTTCGGATAGGATCGAGAAAATCGAGATTCAGATGGATCGAGATACTTAAAGAAAGGTTCGAGATGGATCGAGATCATTAGATAGGTGAGTTTTTCAGTAGGCGGTTACTTGGATAGGTCTAGATGGTTGGATAATCAGAGTAGGATCAGATACTTCGAGAAATCGGAAAATTTTCGGAAGGATAAAGAAAATTTCGGATTCAAGATATTGGATAGGATGGAAAAAATTTGAGATAATCGAGTAGGATCGGTACATTCAAAAGTGGGGTCGAGATAGGATCGGATTTTTCATTAAAGGAGGGGGCCGACGAGATGTTGAGATAAAATCGGTAGGATCGAGAAAAATTGAGTAGGTGAGATAGTTCCGAGTAAACGAGATAGGACGAGATACATTCAGTGGGATAGAAGTTAGGTTAGAACTTCGGATAGGATCAGAAAGTTGGATAGGTCGAGATAGGTTCGGATTTCAGATAAAAGGATAATTGAGATGGATCGGATAGTTCGGGATGGATAGATTTGGATAGGATCGAGTAGGTCGAGATAGGATGAGATAATTGAGAAGGATCAGATCTTTTCGGATAGGATCAGATCTCGAGATTAATCGAGATAGGATCGAGATACTTGAGGGTGGATAGGTTTGGTTAGGATCGAGATACTTCGAGATGGGAAACGAGAAAATTTGAGTAGGACGAAAATGGTTCGGATGGTTTCGAGATAGGTTAGTCTTCGAGTAGGATCAGATAGGCGGATGGGGAAAATCTTAGTAGGATCGAAAAATAATTGGGAGAATGAGCGTTCGAGTAGGATCGAGTACTTGGGTGGGGATGCAGAAGGATCGGTGGATGAGAAAATTTTCGGATGGATCGAATAGGTGAGATACTTCGAGAAGGATCGAGATTTTCGGATGGGTCGAGCTGGATCGAAAAATTGAAATTGAGGATAAATTGGGGTGGGAGAGATACCTTTGAGATAGGACGGATGTTGAGATTGGAAAGGATAATTTAAAGTAGGAAAAGTGGGATCGAGTTTTACTTTGAGATTTCGAATAGTCCGGATAATCGAATAATGGAAAATTCGAAAAGGAATGAGATAATCGGATCTTTGAGTTTTTGGATCAAGATTTTTAGATAGGGATCAAAAAAGGTTAGAAGGGATCGAGATAGGATGAGATACTTTCAAAGGATGAGATCGTTCGAGATAGGATGAGATAGTTCGGGTAGGATCGAAAAGGGATCAAATATGAGATATTTTAGATGGGGTGAGTGGTTCAGATACTTCAGTAGGATCAGATGTTGGGAATAGGTTTGGATGGATCAAATAATTGAGATAGGATAAAACAGGGAGAGTACTTGGGGGAAAGGATAAAACTTTGAAGGAGGGAAATACTTTTAATTAAATGATCAAATTTTTCCCATCTTTTCAAATGAATTCTCAAATTTTTTAAAACTTTGGGGACTTTTCAAATGATCTTTTATTCAAAATCTTTCAAATGATCAAAATAATCCTTGATTTTCAAGTTTTGGACTTTTCGTTCCCCGAAGATCGATTTTGATCCATTCAATGTTTGTCTTTTAATCTTGAATGATGATTACCGAGATGAATCTGTTTACTTTCCAAAGGTTTCGATTATTCAATGACCCGAAACTAAAATTACCCCAAATTTATTAAATTTAAAATCCTTTGGGAAAATTTCGAATTATCGATAACCCGAAATTCGATTTTTCCGAAAGGGTTTCCATCATTCGGATAGATCTGTTCAATTTTCGATTATTGAAGTAACTTCGTTATGGGATATTTGAAGATTCGAAAATTAAAAGACCCGTTTAACTCAACGATACGTTATTTCGATCATTGATTATTGAAATTTTCCGTTTATCTAAAGTTTCTTCAATCTCAAAAGGGATCATACTTCAAATTATTAAAATATTCCCTCAATTCGATCCAAAAAATTCGAGTATTCATTATTTCACTTGTTTCCCTATTCAATTTTTGGATCTATTCAAAATGATTGTTTTATCCGAAAATTTTTCTATGGTAGTCTTCGATGGGATCTTTTTTAAATAATCGGATCCGAGATGGGTTTTGAGATAGGATCGGGAAAAATTCGAGTTGGATCAAGGGGATAGTAATAAAAATCGAATAGGACGGAACTGAGTAGGATCAATCTTGGATAGGACGGATGGATCAAAAGAAAACATTCGAGTAGGATGAGAAACATTAGAGATAGGACGAGATACGTTGGATAGGATCGGAGTTTTCGAGATAAAAACGTATTTTGAGATGGTGAAAAAGGATGAGAAATTCAATGGTCGGGTTTGGAAAGAGTTTTGGTTTTGGGAGATGGAAACGAGATTTGGAAAGGATCGAGATACATTCGAGATGGACCCAGTAATTGGATAGGTCGAGGATAGGATGAGAAAAATCGAGAAAAATGAGATGGATCGAGTAGGATGGGAAATCTTGAGTAGGATCAAGAGGGTTTTCCTTTGGGAGATAGGATGGAAAATTGATTTCGAAGATGGATCGAGTTAATTAGATAGGAAGAGAAAATTTTAATAAGCTTACGAGATAGGTCAAGATAGTTGAGATAGGTCGAATCGTTGGGGTTAGATAGGATCGAGATAGGATCGAGATACTTGAGATAGGAAAGAGGTTTTGGATGTTGAGATAGGACAAAAATTTGAAAATTCGAGATAGGAAAATCGATACTTTCGGATAGGTCGAGATATTTTCGGAGATAGGATGGGAGTCTTATTAGATAAAGTTCGAGTAGGAAGACCAATGGGGATAGGATGAGATACATTCGAGTGGACGGGAATTAATTGAATAATCGAATAAATTCCGAGAACATTGGGAAAAGGATCGAGATACATTCCGAATAAAAAGATCAAAACTTGAATAGGTCGAATGTTGGATAATCTAATAGGGATTTGGATTTTTGGAATCTTCAAAGATGGCTTTCGGATATTCGAGATAGAAAAGGATCGATTACTGAGTTTGGGAATTCGATGGCCGATAATTGGGAAGTTAGGATAAGATCAATCTTAAAGATCGGATTTTTCAAGATCGACGGATAGGATCAAAGAGTAAAAATTCGAGATGATCCCAAAATAGTTCGGATGGGATCAATGGATGGGGTTTCTTCGGTGGGATCATTTTAGGGATCTGATAAAATTTGAAGATACATTTTAAGATCGGTTTTCGAAAATTTAAGAGAGGAATCTAAGATGGTTCGAATAGGATCAATAGGTCAGATCCTTCAAAGAAATGATTTTCGGATTTTTTAGATGGATCAAAATTTCGGATCGATCTTGGGTTAGGATCAAATATTTCGGATGGCAAAAACGTTCGAATAGGATGATGGTTTCGAGATAATTGGATGGTTTCGAGATAATTCAAAGGATCAAGTACTTGAATGGATCAACCCTTTTCGAGATGGATCGAGTTTCCCTTGAGATAGGAGAGTTGGATTGAAGATCATTCAAATAGGATGAGTATTTGCATAGGTCGAGAAAATCGAGATAATGGATAGGATCGGATTATTTAAGATAGGATAGTTTGGGTTTCGAAAAACCTTGGATGGTTTGCGAGGGGAAATAACTTGAATGGTCGGAAAAATTCGGATGGATGGGGTAGGATCGGAAAATTTTCGTAGGATGAGTACTTCGATGATCGGGGATGGGGCAGATTCATTGAAGATGGTTCGAGTTTGGATCGGAATTGGGGAATAGGATGAGATAGGTCGAAAACTTTGGTCGGATCAAAGGGGCCCAGAACTTCAGATAGGATGAGATACTTCGAGATAGGATCAAAATGGATTAGTTTTGAGTAGGATCGGATAGTTCGAGATAGGTCGAGTTACGTTCGAGATAGGTAGAAAAAGGTCGGATAATTGAGATAAGAGAAAAAACAGATGGTCGAGATAGGTGAGATAGGATGAGAAATTCGAATAGGGATCGGGGTTTGTTGAGAAGGATGAGATGGATCGAGAAAATTTCGAGTAGGTCGGATGGATCGAGTATTCGAGATGGATGAGATACTTGAGTAGGGATCGAGTGGACAGCAAAAAACCCGGGGATGGGATCGAGATAGGGGATTGGATAGGATGAGATACTTTGATAGGTCGAGAAACTTAAGTAGGTGAGATAACGGGTGGGATAAATTCGGATAGGATCGAGATGGAATCAGAAAACATTTCGGATGGATGAGATGGTTCGAGTCTTGGATAACGAAGAATACCGGGGGCGGTTGGATCAAGATATTCGAGATAGGATCGAGATACATTCGAGATAGGATCGGTTTTCGTTTTTTTCAGATGGGATCAGTAGTTCGGTAGGATCGAGGATGGGTTGAGATGGACGAGAAAATTGGATGGATCAGATCTTCGAGATGGGATCGAGTACTTCAGTTAGGTCGAGATAGGGTCGAAATAAGAGATAGGATCGGAGAAAGTCGAGTTTTGGGATGGAGGTTTACAAATTCGGGGATAGGTCGAGATAATTTAGATGGATAAAGATTCCGAATAGGATCGAGATTTTTGGGAGATAGAAAATGGTGAGATGGATCGAGTAACGAGATAGGTCGAGATAGGGATCGGTTGTTCGGGGGATAGGAGAGATACTTGAGTGGGCGAGTTTGGATCGAGATAGGATCGGTTTAATTCGGATCGGAAAATTTTTCCAAAGGATGGAAATCGAGTTTCTTGGATAGGATCGGTTTAAATTAGGTGAATGGCGTAGTTCGAGAAGGATGGAAAGGATCGAGATCCCATTGAGTGGACGGAAAAATTTGAGATGGATGGTATTCGAGTTGGGGATTGGGATGTTCGAGAAAATCGGATAGGAACTTGGATAGGTCGGATGGATGAGAAAACATTCTCGGATAGGATCGAGAAGTTTGAGTGGATCGAGATACTTTTCGGATAGGTCGAATACTTCGAGATAGGATAAAGGGGGGGATAAGATGGGAAAAAATTGAGTAGGTTCGAGTTTAGTTTGAGATGGTCGAGATACGTTGAGATAGGTTTGGATAATTCGGATAGGGGATTTCGAGATGGAGGAATCTCTTGGGAGATACTTGAGATGGATCAGTTTACGTTGAGAATTGGGGGATCGAGATAGGATGAGATAACTTCGAGATAGGATCGAGATAATCGAGATAAATTCGAGTATTCGGAAAAGGATCATTAATCGGGGGAATAAAGATAGTTCTGAAATTTGATAGGACCCGATACTTCAAATTTTTGGATAAGATATTCGAGTAGGTTTCATAGGATCGTTGGATCATTCAGATGGATCAAGATTTTAGGATGAGATAATCAAAAGACATTTCGAGGGATAAAGGGGAATGAGATACCTTTTTGAATGTTTTCGTTGGATAGATCAAAAGGGATCGATTTTGGACGGATCTTTTCAAAGAGGATAATATTCCCAAATGGTTTGGGATAAGGAATCAAGATAGGAGAGAAACTGGTTAGGATCGAGATGTTGATTTAGGATCGAATAATTCGAGATAGGATGAACGAATAATTCAAAATTTTTTTAAATTTTTGGTTAGGATCGAGATAGGTCGAGTTAGGATGAATTTTCATTCGAGATGGATCGAGTACTTTGATAAGGTTCGGAAAATTGAGATAGGATGGATACAGAAAGGGACAGTAATCGTAGGATGAGAAAAATTTTGAAAGGATAAATACTTCGAGATAGGATCGAGTTTCTTGGATAGGATCAAAACTTGGATGGGTTTGAGATAGGATCGGATAGGTCAAGTAATTGAGATAGGATCGGATAAAGGGATAAATTTAGTTTGAGATAGGATCAGATACTTCGGGGAATGAGATGGATGGGTGGTAACATTGAGTGGGGTAAAATTGGATGGGGGATGAGTGGGATCGAGATAGGATCGAGATTCATAATTCGAGATGGGAAAAATCGGGGTTAGGATCGAGTAAAAAATTCGAGAAAATAAAAGAGGATACTTTGGGATAAAAGGATCAGATACTTTTGAGATGGGATCGGATAGTTGGATAGGATCAGATACTTGGGGATAGGCGAATGGACTAGTGAGTAGGATGAGATATTCAAGATAGGATCGAGATGGGTCGGATATTCAGATAGGTTCGAGTAGGTCAGGATCGGTTCCGAGTTAACAATTTTAGAAGGATCGGTATTGGATGGAGAGATAGGTGAAATTAATAGGATCGAGAAATTTAAAAGGAGGTTTTGAGATGGGATCGGAAAAATTCGGATAGGATCGAGAAGGATCGGATACATTGAGAAAACGGTTTTCAAAGGGGGGCAAATAAACTTCGAGTAGGAATTTTTTTTTTTTGGATAGGATGAGATACTTCGAGATAGGATCGAGTTCGGATTTGAGATAGGATCGGATAAATAAAGAAAAAGGGACCGAGTTTAAAATCGAGATAATGAGTTAAAAACCTTTTCGGATAGGATGAGATGGATGGATGGGAAAGAGGATAAAACGGATAGGATCCGTCCGGATGGGATCGAGATAGTTGGATAGGCAATGAAGTTGAGAAAGGATAAGATAGGTTCGAGATAGGATCGGGGGCCAAAAATTCGAGATAGGAGATTTTTGGGTTCGGAGGGGATAGTGGAAATCGAGAAAACGTTCGAGAAGGATCGAGATAGGGATACGGGGGCTAGGATGAAAATAATTGGATGGGAAACCGTAGTTGAGTAAAAAGAAATTTTAAGTGAAGATAGGTTGGGTAGGATAGATTTGGATAGGATCGAGTTTAACGAGATGGACGAGAAAAATTTGAGATGGGATCGAGAAGTTTCAAGTTCGAGATAGGATCGGGATCTTGAGAAGGTCGAAAAAAGGATGAGTACTTCGGATGGATCGAAAGGATGAGTGGGATCGGACAAATTTGAGATAGGATCGAGTACTTCAGTAGGATGAGATAAATGGGAAAAATGGTGAGAAATTCGGAAAGGATGAGATAGGGGATAGGATGGGAAAACCATTCGAGAAAATGGATAGGATCGATATTCAGTAGGTCGAGATAATTAATAGGAAACGAGATAATCGAGATAAATCGAGATCGGATAAAAGATAGGATAGATAAGAGTACGGAAGGGGGAATATTCAGAAGGTTTGAGAACTTTCGGATGGATGGATGTCGAGAAATTAAAGGTTGAGATAGGATGAGATCCCTTCGAGAAAAAGATCGGATAGGATCGAGATAATTCGGTAGGTGAGAAAATTGAGATGGATGAGATGAACGATAAACTAAAAATTTCCAAATTTAGATTTTTGTTAGGTTTTTTTGGGAGTTTTAAAATGATTCGATCTAGTTTAGAATGTTGTCATTGATTTGGAAGAAAATACGTTTTAAAATTAGGATCTTTAAATTTTTTGGTTTTAAAGAAGACCCTTTTTTAATTCAAAGGTTCAAAAAAATTTGAAAATCTTTCGTTAGATCGAGTTTTAAAGTACTAAATTTTTGAATTCAAGTTTTTGGTTTTGGATGGATAAAAGTTTACTTTCAAACCCTAGGTTTGCCCTTTTCCTTTAAAAAGTTTTCGTTCCCCGAAAAATCAAATAGTTTCGTTTATCGAAATTCGCATCGGTTTTTAAAAAGTACAAAAGATTGTTTAAACGATCCTTCCCGGTTTAAATTCAAAATTTTCCAATTTTTTCCCGAGACCCGATTTAGAAGGGGCCGGATAATGAGTTTACATTCAAAAAGGATCAATACCGGGTGGTCTTATTCGAATAGGGAACAAAGGATGGATCTTCGAGGATGGAAAAAATTTTTTTTTTTTAAATGATTTTATTCGGTGGATGGGAGTTTTGTCCAAAGATAGGATCAGATATTGAGATAGGATCGAAAATCGGTTTCGAGATGGATCCAGATTTTCGAGAAAGGTGAGTGGATCGAGATACATTCGAATAGGATCGAGATAGGATCGAGATCTTCGGATGGATCGGATCCTTTCGAGATAGGATAGTGTCGGAAAATTTGAGATAGGATCGGTAGGACGAGATAATTCGAGATAGGTCGAGATACTTCGAGTAGGTCGGATAGTTCGGTAGGATGAGATAGGATGAGTTTGGTTGAGATACATTGAGATGGTCAAGATGGGGTCGGATGTTAGATAGGATGAGAACTTTGAGATGGGTCGGATAGGTGAGAAAATTTCGAGTAGGATCGAGAATTAGATGGAGATATTCGAGATAGGATCGAGATACGTCGAGATAGGATGAGAAAATCGAGATGGGTTTCCGTCCTTGGGGATAGGATGGGATAGGAAAAGAAAATTTCGAGAAACGGATTTGAGTAGGATGAGTAGGACCCGAGATACTTCGATGGGATCGAGATATTGAGATGGATCGAAAGATAGGATCGAGATAGGATGAGATACATTGAGATAGATCGAGATAGGATAAAGATAACGGATAAATGAGTTAGGTAGAAACCTTGGAGATAGATGGATAATTCGAGTTGGATGAGTACTTGAGATAGGATCGAGAAAACTGGTTCTCGGTAGGATCGGATAGGATTAGGATACATTGGAAGGATCGAAAATTTGGATAGTGGGGTTGAGATCCCTTCGAAAAGGGACCCGGTACTTGAGATAGGACGAGAAATAGTAATGAGAAAATTTCGGATAGATGAGATAGGATGGAAATGGTGGTGAAAATTTTTCGCCAAATTAAATATTCAGATCGGAAACGAGAAGTTCGGAAATTTGATACGGTCGGATAGGAGAGATAGGTGGGATGATTCGAGAATTTTCGAAAATTATCAAAATCGTTGGATGGGGATAGAACAGTTCGAATTGGGTTAATAAAGGTTTGGATCAAAAAATTTGGAGAAGGATGGAAACGAGATAACGAGAAAGGTTGGGGGAATAATCGATAGATTTTTAGAAGGATAAACCAATCCCCAATAACGAGTAGGTAATAATTTTTAAATAGGATAGAATAATACATTCCCTCGATGTTCTCAATATACTCGTCTATTCGATCTTCTAACTTATCTCATCTCCCCAAAATTCTCTTTTTCAATGTATAGAAACAATTCGTTTTTCTAATTATTTAATTTTTATTCGATCTATTAAATGTACCCCAAATTTATCTCGTCCTATGAATGTTTAAATCTCGACTTTCCTTGTTTTATTCTAACTTGTATCCGACTATTTTCAATTATTCACCTATCCAAAGGTTTCGATCATCCAAAACTCGAATACCCGATCCTTCTCTTTTCGTGCTCAAATTTCTATTAATTATCTTCTCAAGTTTCGAACAAAATTTCGAAAACCCTTCACCTATTCGAATTGTTTTCCTTTTCGTTATTCTTTATTATTCTCTCATTATTTTGGAATGAATTGATTATTAATTATCTCGTCCACCACCAATTCTAAAACCAAATTTTGATCCTTCTCAATTTAAATTCGAATGAATCTTTCTATTCGAACCTACTCATTGAATTCCCTAACGATTCGTCTAATCTTCGACCCCTTTTCTCGTTCCTATTAAAGTACCCAAAACCCTTTTTTTAATTATTCGATCCTTCAAAAAATAAAACCCTCATAAACATTAAAACCCTTCACCTTACTAAAAACACCAACATCTTCCTATTAATCAATCATTATCTCCCTTTTAAAAATTCCCCTTTCCCAACTAAATTTATTCCCATCCAAAATTTCTTTCCCCCTCAAAACCACAAACAAACCCAAACCTTAACTCTCATTTCCCCCCCCTTTTAAATTCACCCCACCCACCTCAACTTAACTAAATTCTTTAACCCTTTTTCAACCCTCAATTCACTCAACCCCCAATTTTCCCCTTCACCAACTAACTCTTCACTTCACCCCAAACTCAACCAAACTCTAATAAATTACCATCTCACAACTCTCACTTATTATACTTACCCCTCACTTTCACTACCAACTCTCATTCCCACTCTCACCCACTCTCACTAACACCAATTTTTAATTAAAAAAAACTAAATCCATTAAACTCCCCCCAAACCATTTAAACTCATTCCCCTTTCCCTCAACAACCTAACTACTCCATTTCATCCCCCAAACTTTCATTAAACCAAAACTTACTTTCACCATCTAAACTCAATTCCCTACTAAACCCTTCATCCTAATTCTTTTAAAAAACAACTCTCTTCACTCACCTTACTCTCACTTCATTCACAATCTAATCATTTAAAAAATCTACTTTCTCACCCCATCAAAACCTTACTTCACTCCACTTTTAAATTTCAACCCAAAAATTTTCATTAACAAACTCTACTTATTCACCAATTCATTCACTTCACTAATTCAAAAACCTTTCACAATCTCACTTACCTCAAATTTTACCATTTATTCTCTACCAATCTCACTCATTCCCCAATCTACACTTACTTCTCTCCCAATTAAATTCCTTAAAAATCTCACCATTTTCATTATTCAAAACTAAAATTAAAACCCTCATTATTCATAATCAACCATTAAATTATCAAAACCAATCTAAAAACCTTACTAATTTTAATTAAAACAATTCATTTAAAATCTACCCAAACCTCACTTATTCATTATCTTCCCCCCTTCCCCAAACTCCATTCACTAAACCCCAAATCTCACTAAATTACTATCATTCACCAATCCACTTCCCCTCATTATCTACTACCACTTTTAACCCAACTTAATTCCCACAAATCCCCAAATAACCCCCCTTTAAATCACTTCATCCCCAAACCCTCCTCAATTTTCAACAATTCACCAAAATCTCAATTCCCCCAAAAAATAAAAACCCCCCTTCACAAACCCTCCCTTTCATAACTACAAAACTTACAAAAAAAACCCCAAAAATCCCAAAAACCCTAAATAAAAACCCTAAAAATCACCACCAACCCTCCAAAAAAACAACCACCAACCCTAATAAACTTCAACACAATCCAAACCCCAAATTCAACCAAAAACAAACCCCATACTCAACAATACAATCCTCTAACCCTCAAAACCCAAAAAAAAACCCCCAAAACCCCTCAAAACCTTACAACCCCCAAAAAAAAACAATCAACAATCTACAATAAACACACATCACAATAAAAAACCCAAAAAACAATCCATCAATCACACATCAACCAAACATAAAATAACAATCCATAAAATAACAATAACCAATCCAAAAAAACCCACCAAAAACAAAATCCAATCAACAATTAACACACCCCAACAATAACAACCCCTAAATAACACCCCCAAAAAAAAACAACACAAAATAAAAAAAACCCCCCAAAACCTCCAAAAAACTCCCAACAACCCAAATCAAAAAATCAACAAAAAACCCTAACCCCAAAAAAAAACCCCAATAAATAAACCAACCCCAAAAATCCATAAAAATACCAATCCTAAAACCCAAAATCAACCCAAAAAAATAACAACAAACCAAAAACCCCTACATCAAAAAAACCCCCATACAATAACACATCAAAAAAACTAAAAATCCATAAACTCAAACCCTCACCCAACAACCATCCACAAACAAAACACCCCTAAAATCAACAATAAAATAACAATCAAAAACCCCAAAACCCAACAATCCCAAACCAACAATCAAAACAAAACCCCTCCTACACAAAAATAACACCCATAAACCCCAACCCCCCTACAAAAAACAAAACTCCATAAATAAAAAACCCCCTCCCACAAAACAATAACTCCAAACCCAAAAAAAACCAAACACAAAAATCCTACACTCAAAATAAAACAACAACCCCCTTCTTCAACCCCAAAACCATTAAAAACCAAAACCTCAACAAAAAATAAACACAAAACCCCCATAAATCAACAATCCATACACCTCAAAAACACCAACCAATTTTATTTATCTCACTTACCTTCCCCCAACCATTTCTCTTTATTCATAACCCCTCACTTCATTCACCAACCCTCATTACTCCCCCCAATCTACTTCCCTCTATTCACTTCACCCCAACTTCACTTCATTCCCCTTTCACTCCCCCTCCCCCACTTTTTATCCCCCAATCTTAATTTTATCTCATTACCAAAACCCACAATCATTCATCTCACAAATTCACTTACTCTCACCACAAATTTTAAACTTAATTTCACACCCCCTCTAACTTAACTCCCCCAATCTCAAATTTTACTAATTCCCCCCTTCCCCCAATTCATTATCTCACAACCCCTTTTTTCCCTCACCCAATTAATTCACTTATCTCATTTAAACTCTACAAATCCATTACCTACTTATCTCATTAATTTAAACCCCTCACCACCTCACAACTCTCACTTCATCTCAACTCACTTACCAATCTACTACCTCACTCACTTCATCAACCCTTCACTTCACTATCATCAACCTCAATCAACTTCACTTCACTCTAACTTCACTCTCACTTCATTCAACTAATCTCACTTCACTCTCACTTCACTAAACTAATCTCATTAACACCCAATCATTCACATCTCACCAATCTACTTCACTACTATAACTCTAACTTCATCTCACTTCATCTCACCAACTCTCACTTCATCTACAATTCACTTCATCTACTTACTCACTTCACTCTCACTAATCTCATTCACTCTCACTAATCTTCACTTCACTCTCACCCACAACTCTCACTTCACTCTCATTCTTCTCATCTCACAATTCACACTCATACTCATCAACTTCACTCCTACTATCTTCACTTCACTACCATCTCACTTCACTTCAACTAACTCTCACTTCACTCTCACTTCACTCATCTCACTTCAACTCTCACTCTCACTTCCATAACCAATCTCACTTAACTCTCACTCACTTACTCTCACTTTTTCCATACCCTCTCAATTCACCTACTCACAACTTCACTTCACTTCACTTTCATCTCATCACAATCTCTTCATAATCTCAACTTCATCTCTAATTCACTAACTCAAAACTACTAAACTTCACTCTCACTTCATCTAACAATCTCATTCACTCTCACTTCTCTCACAATCTCACTTCACTTCCTCATTCACTCTCACCCAATCTCACTTCACTTCACTAATCTACTTCACCTCTCATTCCTTCACTCTCACTCACCATCTCATTCACTCTCAACTAACTCTCACTTCATCTCCTAATCTCACTTCATCTCACCACCTCTACACTTCTACTATCATTCACTATTATTCTCACATCTCACTTCATCTCACCAACTCTCACTTATACACTACTTCACTTCACTCAACTTCATATCTTCATCTCACAATCTACATTCACTCTCACTTCTAATCTACCAATCCATTCATCTCACAATCTCACTTCACTCTCACTTCAATTATTCACCCTCTACACCCAACTCTCATTCACTCTCACTCATCTCACTTCACTCTACCAACTCTCACTAAAATACCAATCTCACTTCACTATCACTTCACTCTCACCAACTACTCACTTCATCTCATAATCTCACTTCACTCCATCACTATCTAACTTCACTCTACCTAACTTCACTTCATCTACTAACTCTCATTATCTAACTCAATTACTTTCACCCATAAATAACTTCATTCACTTCCAACTCTCACTTCACTCTCATTCACCTATCCCAATCTCTCTCATTCACCTTATTTCACCACCAACTATCACTTCATCTATAACCATTCCCTTCACTTTAACTCTCACAACTCACTTCACTCAACTTCATCTCACAACCCTCACTCTCCCTCTACTCTTCACTTATCATTCATTCACTAATCACAACCTCCTAACTTCACTACCCTCACTTATCACAACTATTTCACTACTTCACCCCAACATTCATTCATCACCAACCTAATCACTACTTCATCATCTCACTTCACTCACCCAACCTCATCTCACTCATCAAATCAAAAATCCTCACTAACCTCTCACAATCACACCCCTTACCCCCCAACCTCACTTCACTTCACCCCCAAACACACTAACCCACTACTCACAACTTCCTTATTTAACCTAATCAATCTCATTACACCCATTCATTCATCTCACCCCCACCCTCCTCTTCATCTAACACACACTTAAACTAAAACAAATTCCTATCCAAACTCTAAAATTCAACAAAATACCCTAACTATTTCATATAATCTCACAATCTCATTTCCACAACCCAATTCAACTTCCCCAACTCTCATTCATCTACTAACTTCCCAATCACTTCATCTTCACCATCTCACTTCATCTCACCAATCTCACTTCATCTCATTACCCCACTTCACCAATTCTTCCACTTCACCAATCTCACTTCATTCACCAATCTACTTCATCTCATAACCTCACTTCACCAAAAACTCTCACTTCATCTCAAAATTCATTCTTCACTCACAACCATTCACCCCCAATCTCACCACCCCAACTAATCTATTCATCTCACTAATCTCACTTCACTTCCACTTCCCCTACTAATAACTTTCTATCAACTCCAATTCATTCACTTATCTCACCCAACCCTAATCTCACTTCACTCTCACCAATCTCACTTCACTCTCACTTCCACCCTCTAAAACAAATCACACTCATAACCCCACAATTCACTCATTCACTTAAACCATCTACTTCATCTCAATCACTCACAAACTTCACTCTCATTATCTACTCACAACCCTTAACTTCATTTCACCAACTCTCATTCATCTCAAAATCATCACACTTACTCACCAACCCATCTAAACAAATCACTCTCACTTATCTCAAAAACCCTCTAACTTACCAACCAACTCACTTCACTCTCATTCATCCACCAAACCCTCTAATTCCCCAAACCTACTCACAATTATTCATTACACTTCACCCCCCATACCTCACCATCACACTTCACAATCTCATTCACCCCAACCACTCCCTCACTTAAACTCACCAATCATTCACCCCTTCAAACCACCAAATCACTTCACTTCTCCCATCTCCAATCTATTAAAATCTCCACCAACTCCAATAAAACCCTCCACCAATCACTTCACAATCACAATCCACTTCACTAAATCACATCACTCAAACCAACCCCAATCCATACATCATCTCAAAATCACCATCTACAATCACACCACTCCTTACAATAACACAATCATTCCCATCCCAATCAAACCATCCATAAAACCAACCAACATCCATAACCCAAAACTAAACCCAATCAAAAATCAACCCAAAAACAAAAAAATATAAAACACCCCCCCCCAACCCCAACAACCCTAAAACCACACATAAAACATAAACAAAAATTTTCCCACCACAACACAATAACAAAAAAACCCAAACACAAAATCCAAAATAAAAACCCCCTAAAAAACCCAACAATCCCCAAACCCAATAAAACCCCCAAAAAACCCTACATCCCCCCAACCCTCACTCATCCAAACATACAACCCCAATCCAATCCACCCCAAAATAAAACACCCCAAAAACAAAACTAAAACCCCAAAAACCAAAAAAACCCAACACAAAATAAAACCAAAACTCCATAAACTCAACAAATAAAACCCATCAAAACCAACAATTACACTACCAAACCCAAATTAAACCCAAAAACACAACACACCACCCCCCACACATTCCAACATACAAACCCAACCAAACTCCCATCAAAAAAAACAAAACCTCTCCCCTAACATAACCAACACAACCAACAACCCAAACTTTTAAAAAATCCATACAATCCAAACAACAAAAAAAAAACCCCAACCCCCAATCACCTTCAACCAACCTCCCATCAAAAAAACTCACACACCCACATTCCACCCAACACCCCCAAATCCCCACACAACCCCCCCAAAAATCAAAACCAACAAAAACAACCCCCAACAATAAAAACCATCCCCCAATCCCCACCCAAAAAACTCCAAAAAAATCCCCCAACTAAATCACCCCAAAAAAATCACACCAAATTTCCACCCCCCCAAACCCCATTCATACCCCAACCCCCTAAAAAAAAACTCCCCCACACCAAAACACCCACAAATCAACCTTACAACCCTCACCCTCCAACCCCCCAACAAAACCCCAAACTTCCTTTTTCCACAACCTAAAAACAACTAAAATTTCCACAACCCAAACCCACCTTTTAATTCACCCCCCCAAACCCCCCAAAAACTCCCCCCAAATCACCTCCCACTAAACAACCATTCACTCCAACTAAATCTTCATACTTCACCCACCAATCCCCAACTCTCACTTCACTTCAACTTCATTTCATTACTCACCCAACTCATTCACTCTCACCTAATCACTCTCACTTATCTTCCCCCCAACTCTACTTATTCATAATTCATTTCACCCTAATTCACTTACAACACTCTCATTCATCTACTAATCTCACTCTCATTACACAAATTCACTTATCTCACCATCATCACTAATCTCACTTCATCTCACTTCACCTTCACTATTTTCATCTCACCAACTCCCAATTCATCTTCAAATCCCAACTTCACTCTTCCATTCACTTACAATCTCATTCACTCTCACCCAATTTTTCATCTAACTTCACTCTACCAACTTCATTTCTCACTAATCTCACTTCTCCCCTAACTACCCCACTTCATCTCAATTCACTTACATCTCAAACTCTCATTATACTCATACCAATTACTTCACCTTCCTCCTCACAACTACATTTCACTTCACTACTCATCTCCCCTTACTTCATTACCTCTCTCACTAATCTCACTTCACTTCACCAAATCTCACTTCACCTCTCAATTTCAAAATTCTTTACCTCCATACTTCACTCTCACTTCATTCACCAATTCACTTCTTCTACAAATTCACTTCATATCACTTCATTACAACTCTATTCACTCTCACCAACTCTCAACTTCACTCAACCTAACTCTCAATCACCTCAACCTCACTTAACCCTCTCCCACTCCCCCAACCCCACTTCACAATTAAACAATCTCACTTCACTCCAACTTAAATCAATCACTATCACTCTTCCCCCAACTCTAAATTTACTAAACCCTCATCACTCTAAAAACTCACTCACCTCAAATCTCACTTCTTTCACACCTAAACCCTCCAATCTTCACTTAATTCTAATCAATCCAACTATCTCACCAATTCATAACCACCCAACCCAATTTAAAACTTCATCTACAACCCTTAAACATCAAACTAATTCCTTCATAATCTTCCAAATCCCCTCTCACTTCACTCTAACCAACTCTCACTTCATCTCAATTCACTTAATTACTATAACTCACTCTCAAACTTAATCTACTTCATCTCACCAACTCTCACTTAAATAACCCTCAATCACCCTCAAACCCCCTATCACCTCTAAAAACCCTTCAAATTCCCCACAATACTCCCCTCACCAATCTCCTTCTCCAACTCTAACTTCACCTCTCAATCACTCACCCCAAATCTCACCCCATCTAACCAATCCACCCCAACACTCCTATCAAAACCTCCAACTTCATCTCAACAACTAAACACCTCTCACCACCCAAAAACTTCACCAACTACATCACCATCTACAACTCTCACTCATCTACTTCCCCTCTCAATCCACCCTTAAACCAATCTAACTTAAACCCCACTAATCTTCCATTACTCTACTAACTCCTCTAAACTTCACTCTACCCCCAACCCCTAAACTTCAATCAAAACTTCATTCTCCCCAACCCTCAAATCTCATTCATTACACCCTCACCCATTCTCACTCATCACAACTCTCTTCATTTTCACTTCATCTCACCAACTTCATTACCTCTACAACTTCATTCCTTCACCCAATCTCACATTACTTCAACCCCCTAACTCTAACTTCACTCTTCATCAAACCTCACCCAAACCCTCCCTACCCAATTCTCTCACTTCATTTCTACCAATCTCACTTCATTCACTAATTAACCCCTTCCTTCATCTCATTCATCTCACCAATCTACTTCAATCTCACCTTTTCTCATTCATCTTCACTAATCTCACTTCACTCACTTCATCTAAACAACTCTCTTCACTTCATTTTCATTCAATAACCCAACCTCTCACTTCTCAAATTCTTCACTTACTCTCCCAATCTCATTCACTCTCACTTCACTCTCACCCAACTCCCCTTCACCCCCAATTCACTTCACCTCACTTAACTCTCACCAATTACTTCTCTCACTATCTCACCCCCTCTCACTTCACCAATCTCACTTCACTCTAACTAATCTACTTCATCTCATTAATCTCACCTTCATCTCAACCTAATCTACTTCATTCATTCATCTCACAAATCTAAATTCATCTCATTCCCCTATAACTTCAACTCTCATTTTCACTCTACCAACCTTCACTTCACTCTCCCCTTCCTCTCACCCCCAACTTCTTCACAATTCCCTCTCACTAACTCTCACTTCATCTCACCATCTCATAAATTCACCCAATCTCACTTCCTCATCATTCTCAACTAACTCTCATCATCTCCCCCAATTCATTTCCTTTTCCTCACCATCTCCATATCTCACTTCTCTCCCCAACTATTACCCCCAAAAATCTCTTTCCCTTCACAAACTCATTCAAAAAATAATCTCACTTCATCTCCCATTAAAAATTCACTTCCTCTCCCCCAATCTAACTTCATCTCAATTTCATCACCCCAACTTCATTCCCTTCCCCCCAAATCTACTTCATCTAAAAACCCTTTTC
>JARQOC010003152.1:0-18714 GCA_033576535.1 Allobates femoralis | reverse complement strand
AGCTACTAGTGTCCTGTTTGACTTCTGTTGCTCTGACGGTAAGCCTCTTTAGCGGTTTGTAAGAAAATGTAATGAACGCAGCTGGTTCTGGCACAGGCAGCTTAGGCGATGTGTGTATGGCCATGTTTGAAGCGGCATGCAAATATTGAACACGTAATATTAAATATGTGAACCTTATTCTGTGTCGCCCAGTAGCCAGGTAGTGCCTCTACTTATATAGTGTAAGTATGTATTGCACCTTCTGCTTTTTGGCAATGGTAAAAGAGCACGGTGTTATTTCTTTGGCTGGTACTTCACATCAACATTTCAGGGGTGGTAGAATTGTGGCGGACATTCCAGGGATGTTGGGTACATGTGTTAAAATGGGACTTCCACGTCTGGAGGAACACCTACATGATCATCTGGGTGCACATTACATGTAGTATGTGCAGTGTTGGCACACACCCAGCCCGCCTTTCTCATATAGTGACCCCTTACCATTGTGGACACTGGCCAGGTACTAGTTAGCACACAACGTGTTAGGTCACATGTTGCCCTCTACAGGTATGTACGCACACACCGTGTCAAGGTGTGTTGCAATAGGTACATTGGGGACTGAAATCATGTTTGAAACATCTGTAGGTGGACACCGATATCCGGGGCTTGATATTGGCAGCATACATGTGTTTGAGTTAGTAGCGGTCTGAGATTGAGAAAATGGCACACTCATGGCCAGTTTCACTCCACAAAATAGCTGCATAGATGATCACTGTAGAAAGTTAATGATTATGTGTATGATTGTGGCAAGTTTTGAAATGTCGGTATGCCTTGTGTTGTGACTGTGTTTTTTTTTTTTAATTTTTCATCGGCAGATGCCGACGGGTACTGTGGAATTGGAATCCCAGCTTCTCACGGAGTATCAGCGGCACGAATGTTTGTGGCGCAGCTCGCTGCCCGAATATAAAAATCGGGCAGCGAGGGCCGAGGCCTACAGGAGTCTTGTGGCTCTGGCAAATCGCTTGGAGCCAAGGGTAGGCAAGACGTGGGACCAGCATATGGTGGCACTTAAGATCAAAAACATGAGGTCGGCGTTCATGCGGGCTCACATTCAGTACCAGCGTCGTCGCTCAGGGGCTGGAGCAGAGGAGGTACCATCACCTACCCTATGGTACTATCCCCTGTTCACCTTCATCCTGGGCGAGGTTCGCCCGCATCGAACGACCACCAACTGCCCCGTTGCTGCGTCCCATGTAGGCCCGGCTGCATCACCACCTGCGCCACAGGAGGTGGGTAATTGTGTGACAGTGGTGGCCCACAATGTTTCCTTCACATGTGTGCTTCGATAAATCCTTCACACCAAATGTGTTGGCATATTTACCTCCTTGTTGCGGCACACCTTGGGGTGTCAATCTATCTGCCCTCCTTCCATGACTTGCCAGACTTTTCTATTCTATGCTTCCAGCCGTATTGCAATGTTGCTTCTTCCACAACATCTTGGTATGTTTAGGTTAGTTATTTAAGGGTTTCAAGATAGCAGGTGGTTTGTTCTCAAACAGCCACATAGTACCATGTAGTAAATGGTGCTGTCTCACATGTGTGTTGGCTTTGTTGCCAGTGGGTTAAAGGTAATTGAGTGAGGGGTGGATTCTCACCATAAAGGAGTCCTAATGGGAAGGTGCCCAATATGTGTCATTGGCCAGCACAGCCCCCAGTATCAAGGTGTTGTGGTGACATGTCCTAATATTGGATTACGGCTACGTGACAAACAACTAATTATGTATTTAGCTGAGCTCCTGGAATGGTCGAGGTGAGTGTACAGGAGAACCACTGGTGTTGGGGTCTTGAACCTTATTTGCTTTACTGTGTTATTCCTCATTTTGCATTCTGGTAGTTGGGCTTGGTGTGTGTGGGAGTGGTATATAGAGTCCTGTTGTGAATGTATACAGTTGATATTGCCTCCACTAATGGTTTTTTTTTTTTTCCCCACCCACAGGCCCCAGAAGAGGACGGCTCCATTGCCGAGGATTCTGTTGCTGATGATGCTCAGCCCATGACATCTGGGGCTGAGCAGGAGGGCGGGGCGAGTGATGTGGGTCCAGGCCCAGGTCCCAGCTCCGGGATCCGTCGCCGCCGACGTCCTGCACCACCTGAGACGGAGCTGGCGACCTGGGCCCGACGCGTGCTGTTGGATGAACAGCGGACCCACATGGACACCGACGCCCTCTACATGAGCAACAGAATGCGAGGGATGGAGCCGCTCCAGAAAAAGATCCTTCTGAGGGTCTTCCACAATGCCGCTGATGCTGCCGATGATGGGGCCCTTCAATGGGGCTGCCACGTCCCCCCCCCCATGCAACACACCTTGTGGCCCCTTTCACCAGCTGCCCCATCTCGGCCCGTGAGAAGACCGGCCCCGCCACAGTCACCCCATCCCCCCTCAACACATCGTCGTTCAACCAGACGTTCTGGGGCAGGTCGGGGCTGCCCTCAGAGGAGGGGGGATGCGGCATTGTCAGAGCCGACAGAAGAGGAGTAATTTGGACACTAGTAGCCAATGCACAGAATTGGCAGTCTGGACTTTATAATTTCAGGAATCGCGTTTTATATGTATATTTTGTTGATTGAGTATTGGCCAAAATTTGTGGGTTTTTTTTTTTTTTTTCCACAAAAATTCTATTCTTTGTAATTTATTTTAAATTCCAGCCTGGATTAAAATTTTTTTATTAACACAATTGTGTATTCATTTCAGAATAAGGATTGTGGGGGTTTTTGGGGGTGAATGTAATTGTGGCCAATAATAGGTTTCCCCAAGCCACACAATATGGGCCAGTGCTCGCTCAGCAGGATCACCATCGGTTCATTTGGAATGTCTTAGCACATTCACAAAGGGATGTTGTGATGTGCCTCACATAGTTAGGTTATGGTGAGGTTTGGTCACCAAATATTAGTAAGGTCACATGAAGGAGCGTATAACAAAGTTAGAACAGCATTGTATTGTAAACATACATGTGTCACAGACATTTGCCATCATACAAGGAAGGCTTAGGCCAGATGGGGCTAGCCAGTCCACACTTGTGATGGTCCCAATGTGGGACAGTATAGGGATTGTAGGCCAGATGGGGCTAGCCAGTCCACACTTGTGATGGTCCCAATGTGGGACACTATAAGAAAAGAGCCCAACGGGGGCAAAAAAAAACAAAACAATATTTTCACTTTTGCAAGGCAACAAGCCAACGTGTGAAAATTTTAGGGTCCAACAAGGACAACTGTTTGTGGGGCCATGTTTGGCCAGGATACAATGCATCCCTCAAATTCATGGGTGTGAACCATGGTGTGGGTGTAGGTCCGCCAGCATTTGAGCCAGGCGGCCAAGGTCCTGCAGGCCACGCTGTAGAGCCGTGGTCAAACGGGCCACAAATGCCTGATGGGCCTGGATGAATTCCTCCATGGTAGGGGCACCTGTATTGGGAGTAAACACAAACTTTAGTACACAGTCGTCACTGCTGATGGTTAGTCATGACTGGCCGCAACCATCCACTTACCCTGTTCCTCCAAATCCAGTTCACCATCAGACGGGGAGGGAGATGGGGTCAAGCTCCATCCATATGAGCCCGCACGTTCACCATCTGGAAAAAGGGTGAACCAACATGGTTTACTTTGTTTACATAAATTGTTTGGCCCCAGATGAAATTTAAGCAACAGTGTGCAGGGTGTCTGTGGCAACATAACCCACTTACCACCATAGTCACTGTGTGGGGACATGGTCACCCCCGGACTCGCCACTGAGCTGGAGACAGTGGGAGGTGGTGTTACTCCCGGGCTGGGGCTCCGTGGCCACATTATGTGGTTCAGGGGTAACAGTGGTCCTGGGCTACGGGGCAAAGACTCCTCTGGGCCGCCAGGTACTTGCTGCTCCTCGCCCTCCTGTGGGGAGTTGATGTGTTCCTCCAGCAGCCAGGCAGATGGGGACAGCTGGTCACACTCCAGCGGGCTGCCAGGTGCGGACTGGTCCTCCACGTCCTCTGTCCCGGTGGGTGACGGGACGTCTGGCTCCTGAGGCCCGGGGAAGGTGTTGACCCTGGGGACAAGGGTGCCACTTGAGCCTGATGTGGTGGGGTTCTTGATGGGCCACCTGGGGGTGGGGCATGGGGCCCTTCTTCTGATGAGGATTCAGCATCTAGTTTGAAATTTGAACATAAAAGACGTAATAAGATCATGCCTACACATTGTTGTCCTACAAAGAGCTTGTGTGGGTATGTATTTGACGGCTAAGGCTGGGGTCACACACACACAGATATGTGGCCAGATATTGTTGACAGATCTCTGGTTGCAGTGAAAGCATGGACACATTGTTCCATTTTGAGGCTGTCTCCAAATGTCAACATGTGACCATGATTTGACTGCAAACAGAGATCTGCAAACAATATGTGGGCAGATATCAGTATGTGTGACCCCAGCCTTACTTAGCATCAACCAGGTGATGCTGGATGCATACACTCATGTTGTATGCATGGACTGTGCGTGTGAGACATTTTTAGGCCTGACTGGATGAGCACAACACTGTGAAGATTGTTTGATTGTGTAGGCCACACTGTCCCTTGTCATATGTTTCCATCATTTTTTGTGTATTGTGGGACATGCACATGTGGCGGTGTGTGTTTTGGGGCAACAATTACTCACCACGCAGCCTGGCAATCCTGGCACGGATGTCCAGTATGCGACCTGGGCACTTATGCTTCAAGTCAGCGATCTTTTTTTGGATCGCTTTGACTGTCCTCTGTACCCCCAGTTGGCAGAGCAGGGCCCGCTGGATCCGCCGCACGGTGCACCGATTGCGCAGCCTGGGGTGGCGGTGGTGATGGTGGCCCCAATAGTCCCGACGGTCGCAATGATCAATGAGGATGATCAGCTCCGCCATCCCCCATGTTGCGGCGCGGTGCACGGCTGCCATGACTGCTATGGTGTGTGCAGAGGCGGGGCTGGCACCTTGCAGGCAGAGTGAAAATGAAACCAACGTCATGACGTCATTACGACCGCTGTGGGGGTGACGCACCTTTATAAGTAGCCCAACACGCAGTGACTCGCCCGACACACTTATGCGGCCCCTACTGCAGAAGACCCACAGTGCAGTCCGTACAACACGGCTCTGATCTGTCTACTGGGTAATCTCCTCCGATGTGCTATGGGATTGTGTGCATCTGTGTGCGCGCTGCGCGCACTGCCAGACCCGGAACACTTCTACGGCAGCTGCTGTGCAATAAGCCAGAGCGGTACGTAACACACACTTGTGCGCTGTGTCCCGCATTATTCGTTATCATGTTGATAGGATGTGCACACTGTATGTAGATCATGGGCCATTTATGATTTTACGTTCAAGTGTGTGTCCGCGTAATTGTACTACTATCTGATCGTGCATACGGCGCGTATGTGTAGTGCTGAAGGGACAGCTCATCCAAGATGGAGGGCTGTGAGGCAAGGGCCAATCGTAACGCAGCATCTTCCACCAATGATCGCTGAAGGGGCGCGGTATCACGGAGCATGGGTGACGCCTTAGCCACATTGCAGCTACATCGCCGGGTGTCCCGAGTTCCCTTCTGTGGGTTCTTTACACGCCGATACAGCTCGCTACAATCGGCGATGTAGCCATCTGTTTATGGGCAGTGCACGGATGCAGAGGTATCTGTAGCCGGCTGTGTCGTCCCGTCTTCAGACGCCGCTACTACGGGCGATATTGGCGCGACAAGCTACTTTTGTAGCCTGTAGCGGGTTGTATCCATCCTGTTGTGGCGGCGTGTAAAGGTACCATAAGAGACAGAGAGAAAGGGGAAAGTGTGAGTCCAGCAAGGTAGCCAGGCTTGGGGGACCCAGAAGAAGACAGAGTGTCTCCCGACTGACACACAAAGGGAGGAAAGGGCTGTTCTGAGCACCCTCCTGCAAGGGATAACTGTCTATGGTTGTGTATTTATGTGAAATGAGTACAAATCATCTGTCTAGCAAAGAACCATCCATGAGTATTATGCCGTCATCAGTAACCATTAAGATTGTGCCTCTGTGTGACACAGAAGATAAAAAGTGTACTGTCTGCTGTATAATGTTCATTCAAGTTGTTTACATACAGTAAAGACTGCCTTGTTGTTAAAAATGTGTCTGTCACCCTTCTCTATGATTCCTATAGACCGAATGAGGAGTGCAACAGGACTGGCATGAAGGTAGTAAAAGTGAGCTCCTGCACACACCAGGGAGTTTAACGTACCAGTTTAACGTACCATGCCGGAGTAGACCAATCACAGCAGTAGCCAATGGCAACCACCTCCCTAGCAAATCCTGGCACCGCATCAGGTACACGCCTATTCATGAATCTTTATCAGTATAACTACATGTGTTTTGTAGTATATTCAGGTCCCTGGATGATTTGCCTAAAGACAACAGTAGAACAATAGAAAATGTGTGACTGTTTCATCAAGCTTTTTTCTCCTGAAATCTCATGTAGAAAAGTAGCAATTGTTTGCGCAATGCAGAATGGAGGACTGACAAATGACTTGACAAATTCATAATGAAATGTGAATGCATGGACACCTTTATATCTTCTGTCTGTTGCTGCATTCCCAAGTAGTTTTTATTTATATGCAAATGAGGCATCTACTGCCTAGCAATAGGAATATCCCAGAGGAAGGTGCATGGAACTGCACCGAAACGCGTAGGAAATAAAGAAGAATACTGCTACAAGATATATCTTGCATTCCTTGTGTTTCCTGTGGACTCAGCAGCGCGGACTGTTACACACCTTGCTTCCCAAAACTTTGTGACGGTTTTTCCACGTGCGAGTGGTCGGTGGAGGTCCTGCAGCAGCTGACATTACTTTCATGCCTTCAAACCAGTTGTGGGTCACACAACTGGAATAGGTGAGTGGAATGTATATACACTACCCATACTGTCAGTGTCACTTTTGATAGGGCACTATTGCGCCTCTTGCTCCCCCATTTTTATTGATTATAAGGCAAGAGTCACATTTCCGTTTTTTTTTAAAAAACCTAATCCGGTTTTGAGCTTTTAAAAAGCTCAAAACATGGATCAGGAAACGCTCCCCATAGGAGCCTATTTTAAAAACCAGATTGCTTCACAAGCAATCCAGTTACCGCCTGCGGCTCTGCAGCCTGCGTGAAAAATCATGCAGGCTGCAGTTTTCGGAGCGCTTCTCTGACCCGCAATGCAGTAACCGGATTGCTCTGGATGTGTAATCCTGAACAATGCGGTTACCGTATACTTTGCTCGTCCTGGCTGCCACCGGGATAAGCAAAGTGTTCTGTCTTTTAACATGTTTTATTTTATTAATAAATGTGTGTATACTGTCTCTAGAGGGTGCCCACCCCCCTAGTGACCTAGCACCCACTCAGGAGTGCATATATTGTTTAATCTCAAATGTACAGTAGCCGGCTTCTGTCGGCTGCTGTACATTTTTATGAATCAAGCCAACGGCTTCACTGAGAGCAGCGCTCATACTACAGTATACCTATTGTAGGTATAGTATGTGCGCTGTCTGAGGTCCTGAAGGCTTATACAGTAAGATCTATGGGCAGTGTCCCGGTGTCTCCTTAACAGTGGTAAGAGGATATTGGGAGTTGTTGCTATCAGTCATCATCAAACTGAAGATTATACAGGAGCAACTGTACTGATGTGAATTTTTCAGTATTGCAAATCATAATTTACATCCAGGTACCTTATAGATGACCTTGCCTCTGATCATAGTCGTTCTCTTTCCTTTCTTCATGTTGTCTAGACACTATGATGACTTTTCACATTCACAGCTCGTCTCTGCAGACTTCCATCTTCTCTGATCTTTGGCAGCACATCTCAACACCATGCACTTAGAAATATCAGGATGATTATAATGTTCTTGAATAAAAATATCTGCACTACACTGTGCACTTGAATAAATAATTGCCCTCACTGTTTTCTCTACACAAAATATGACCTCCACACTGTACCTCTTATGGTAGATGACCTCCACATTGCTATGTGCTTTCCATACTGAGCCCTCTCTTCACACCATCCTCTCACACTGTTACCCCCCTATACTGCCCATTTTCTATACTGTGCCCACATATCACACTCCTACTCTTCGGTATACTTTCCCCATGCTATTCTTTCTCTATACTGTCCACTACCCTCCACACACTACTCGGTCTCTATTCTGTGCCCTCTCATATTTTCTCCCCTCATACTGTCTCCATTCACATCCCCTCTTGCTAACCATATTGTCTCCTCATAAATGTACAATATTTGCTGTGTCTGCACCCATTCCTGCCTCACTCTCCATACTGTGTCCACACTCATCCCCTGCCTCACTCCCCATACTGTGTCCACACCCATAATTAACCTCACTCCCCATACTGTGTCTGCACCCATCCCCCACCTCACTCCATACTGTGTCCACACTTATAATTCTCCTCACTCTCCATACTGTGTCTGCACCCATCCCCCACCTCACTCCATACTGTGTCCACACCTATAATTCTCCTCACTCCCCATACTGTGTCTGCACCCATCCCCCACCTCACTCCATACTGTGTCCACACCTATAATTCTCCTCACTCCCCATGCTTTGTTTGCACCAATACCCCGCCTCACTCCCCATACTGTGTCTGCACCAATTCCACGCCCAACTCACAGCCTAATGGATTCGCCCCTGCTTTATAGAGACAATAGATAGAAAACAAGTGGGTGGGGAAGGTGCACTGAAATGTTTGGCTACACCAAGGGTACACCGAGTGCCTGTACTTCTTTGTGCTGAGAGTACCCCTCTATGTCCTCTATACAGGTTAGACTACAGTTGGACAAATCTGTCAATCTCTGCAGGATCGGCCAACAGTCTGTGTATGGAAAACTTCTGAATTTTCCCTGACAAATGATACTGGTGGGAGAGAAGGATTCGGCCTGCTGAGTTTCAATGGCCGATCTTTTTGTTCTCTTGGAGGTAAGACTCTGCTGAGGAGTCTAACAGCGGCTCTGTTATATAGAGTCAATAGGAGCTAAACTGAGCTTTCCTGTGTACAGGGGAAATTGGGAGAGACCGCTATCTAATGTGTATGGGGGCCATTGATTTATGTTGAGGTCATCCTATACTGTACAGGAAGTCATAGGAGACTGACCTGTCTACACGGGACTGGTGGTCAGATGACACAGCTGCCTATAAAGGGTTAATATTTATGGATATAACTGAGCTTAGAGAAAACTAATTATACTGCATGAATAAGATAAGACAATGACTTAATGGGAGATAAGACAATGATTTTAGATTAGCAACAGTCAAAACAAAGCACGCAGGGCTATAAACGAGGCATGTGACGCATCTATCCACCTTGTGCTCTCCGTGTCTCCTCGTATTGTTCTCCTTTCATTCATTCATTTAATTCCTCACACATTATTGATAGTATACCGTCCACAATAATCCGAGTGTTTTTTTTATCAGTGCTCTGGATCTGATTTTTACCCGTTTTTGGTCCATTTCTCTATCTTTACCACACTTGAGTCATAAACTTGATGGACGTTTCCCAATCTTCTCTGAACGGCTGGACAGCCCACTGATGGCGCTCACATACCACGTGTCAGTTCGGACCAGAGTATCACGCGCCTCCATTTATCTTTCCTAGGCCGGCTTCACACCACGGTTTTAACAGGACAGAACCTGATCCGGTTTTGCCTCCCATGTATCCCTATGGTGCCGGATTGGTCCTATTTGGCCATCCCCTTTTGTGTATTCTGTGCCGGATTCGTCTTTGGCTGGTTTTTCATCGTCCCCAAAATCGGATCCTGCAACATTTTTGGACTCCGGTGAAAAATCTGGATAAAACTGGACAAACGAATCCGGCATGGTCCGTCACACTTGACATGGGAGTCTACGGGCACCGGATCTGGGGAAAAACAGAATAGTTTCCCGAATCTGTTTTTTGGCGTTGTGCCTGCTCAGAATACTTTCCATGGTCCTGAAAGCAGAAATCTGTGCAATTCTCTCGCTCTCTCCATATTTGACATCACTTTCCACACATCCTGTCCATTTCTGTCCGTCTGGTCCTGCAAAAAACAGGATCCACACGGACAGGCAAAAACATTATTAATATTTTCAAATCAGGCAAGATCAGGTTTTTCAGCAAAAAACTGATCTTTTCAGGATACAGTTTTTAGCCCATTCACTTTAATGGTGTCAGGTAGCAACCTGAAGCTACAGGATTCTATCTAAGGCCAGCTTCACACCACGGTTTTGTGCATCAGGTTCTGTCCGCTTTGCACCGGACAGAATCTGATCCGGTTTTGCCTCCCATGTTTCCCTATGGTGCAGGATTGTCCCTATTTGGCCATCCGATTTTGTGCTTTATGTGCCTGATCCGATTTTGTTTGGTTTTTCACCGTGCCCAAAATCGGAGACTGCTGCAAGGTGAAAAAAATCGGATAAAATCGGACAGTCCCAGATCCGGGGCAATCCGGCGCCCATAACATGGGAGTCTATGGGAGTCGGATCCGTCAAAAAATCGGATCGTTTCCCAGATCCAATATTTTACACAGTGCATGCTCTGAAATTCTGCTGTCCGCAGATCAGCACCGTGGACAGCAGTATTTCATGCACAGTCTGTGAATTCAGCACCATGAACAGCGGCAGAGCACACACAGACAGACTTCAGCACCATGGACAGCGGCAGAGCAGACACAGGCAGACTTCAGCACCATGGACAGTGACAGAGCACGCACAGGCAGACTTCAGCACCATGGACAGCAGCAGAAAACAAATCCAACAAAAAACAGGATCCCGGACCATATTTGGCCACACTTTCTACACATCCTGTCCTGTCAGGTTCTGTCCGGTGGATCCTGCAAAAAACAGGATCCCGGACCATATTTGGCCACACTTTCTGCATATCCTGTCCTGTCAGGTTCTGTCCGGTGGATCCTGCAAAAAACAGGATCTAACCTGACAGACAAAAACTGTAGTGTGAAGCTAGCCTTACACTATTAAAGTGATAGGGCAAAAAACTGGATCATGAAAAGATCAGGTTTTTGCTGACAAACCTGATCTCACCTGATTGTGAAAACCAGTAGTGTGAATCCAGCCTTATGTGGACCATTGGTTATAAAAAAACAACAACCTAACATTTGAATATCCCCATAGTATATAATGTGCCATTGTGCACAGTGGGTACTGAGCAATGTTAGTCATTGTACAAGTGCAGTTAAGCAATTATTCTAGCTACTGTGTACTATCCGGTGTATTTTATGGCTGAGAATAGAGCATGTGATGCCAGACAGCTCCTGTTCCCAGATCTGCACATCGGCTTAGACACATCTGTCATTGACCTGATAGTATCAACGTTCGTCACAACCCGACCTACAGAATATCTTCATCATGCGGCGTCTGATGAACAGGACACTTCTCTTAGTTTCCTATGGAATCTGACAGAATAACACTATGTTTGCCTCTTTATAAATTCAGATGTAGACAGGAGCCCAGTAAGACGTCGATAAGGGTATGATCACCTTGTTACAGGTCCATACAACTCAGAGGAGGTAGAGAGCTGTAATGTGACCATTGTGCATGATAATTTGCTGAAACATCACGATATGCGGGATATAATGTACTGTAATGTGGCCAAACACACAATAATATTCATGTACAGGGTGGGCCATCTACAGTACAGACCAAAAGTTTGGACACACCTTCTCATTCAAAGAGTTTTCTGTATTTTCATGACTATGAAAATTGTAGATTCACACTGAAGACATCAAAACTATGAATTAACACATGTGGAATTATATACTTAACAAAAAAGTGTGAAACAACTGAAAATGTCTTATATTGTAGGTTCTTCAAAGTAGCCACCTTTTGCTTTGATTCCTGCTTTGCACACTCTTGGCATTCTCTTGATGAGCTTCAAGAGGTAGTCACCAGAAATGGTTTTCACAGGTGTGCCCTGTCAGGTTTAATAAGTGGGATTTCTTGCCTTATAAATGGATGTGGGACCATCAGTTGTGTTGTGCAGAAGTCTGGTGGATACACAGCTGATCGTCCTACTGAATAGACTGTTAGAATTTGTATTATGGCAAGAAAAAAGAAGCTAAGTAAAGAAATATGAGTGGCCATCATTACTTTAAGAAATGAAGGTCAGTCAGTCTGAAAAATTGGGAAAATTTGAAAGTGTCCCCAAGTGTAGTTGCAAAAACCATCAAGTGCTACAAAGAAACTGGCTCACAGGAGGAAAGGAAGACCAAAAGTCACCTCTGCTGCGGAGGATAAGTTCATCCGAGTCACCAGCCTCAGAAATCGCAGGTTAACAGCAGCTCAGATTAGAGAACAGGTCAATGCCATAGAGTTCTAACAGCAGACACATCTCTACAACAACTGATAAGAGGAGACTTTGTGCAGCAGGCCTTCATGGTAAAATAGCTGCTAGGAGACCTCTGCTAAGGACCGGCAACAAGAAGAAGAGACTTGTTTGGGCTAAAGAACACAAGGAACGGACATTAGACCAGTGGAAATCTGTGCTTTGGTCTGAGGAGTCCAAATTTGAGATCTTTGGTTCCAACCACTGTCTTTGTGTGACGCAGAAAAGGTGAACGGATGGACTCTACATGCCTGGTTCCCACAGTGAAGCATGGAGGAGGTGTGATGGTGTGGGGGTGCTTTGCTGCTGTGAAGCTCATCAAGAGAATGCCAAGAGTGTGCAAAGCAGTAATCAAAGCAAAAGGTGGCTACTGTGAAGAACCTAGAATACAAGACATATTTTCAGTTGTTTCACACTTTTTTGTTAAGTAAATAATTCCACATGTGTTAATTCATAGTTTTGATGACTTCAGTGTGAATCTACAATTTTCATAGTCATGAAAATATAGAAAACTCTTTGAATCAGAAGGTGTGTCCAAACTTTTGGCCTGTACTGTATATGTATGCACCTAAATACAATGGGAATGGTTGGTGATATCAACTTCCTGTTTGTGGCACATTAGTATATGGGTGGGGGAAAACTATTCCAGATGGGGGGTGACCATGGCGGCCATTTTGAAGTCGGCCATTTTGGATCCAACTTTTTTTTGTTCAATGGGAAGAGGGTCATGTGACACATCAAACATATTGAGAATTTCATAAGAAAAACAATGGTGTGCTTGGTTTTAATTTAACTTTATTCTTTCATGAGTTATTTACAAGTTTATGACCACTTATAAAATGTGTTCAAAGTGCTGCCCATTGTGTTGGTTGTCAATGTAACCTTCTTCTCCCACTCTTGACACACTGATAGCAACACCGCAGAAGAAATGCTGCACAGGCTTCCAGTATCTGTTGTTTCAGATGCTGCACATCCCGTATCTTCACAGTATAGACAATTGCCTTCAGATGAGGCAAACTTTTTTGTGAATGGTGAAGTTAACAAACAAAACCCCCACTATTGGTCTGACACTAACCCACAGTGTATAGATCCCTCCAAGACTGCTGGGACACAAACATTGATGGTATGGTGTGGTATATGGGTACAAAGATAGTGGGGCCATTCTTCATCAATGGAGACCTCAATGCCACTGGATATCTGAATCATGTAGCATAGTTGATATCACCAACCATTCCCATTTAATTTTGGTGCATCCATATAAATGGCCGACCATGTATAATGGGCTGTGAAAGCTACACAAAGTACAAACCATATCAAAGAAAAGTAATTGACAATTATCTCAGTTGATTCATTAAACCTGCATTTAAAGGAAATCTATCAGCAGGTTTTTGCTATGTAATCTAAAAACAACGTGCTGTAGGGATTAAAACACAGATTTCAGCGATTTGTCTCTTATCAAGCTTTGCGATGTTGTTTACTTGTAATAATTGTTTTAGCACCAGGAGATTATCATTCATCAGACCACTGCCTAGTAGCCCTACACACAGTCTTGTGATTAGCACCTCACTGTCTATAGACATTGTACATACAGAGCCTGGTGTGGTTGGGGCAGCTTTCTCAACTCTGCTGCATTGCTAAATCTAAAAACTCTGATTGGATCAGAACTGCTGAGCCCAGTAATCTAAGTGATACATTGTTGTATTCAGGGTCTGTATGCCTACATCATGCTGCTCTTAGATGAGATAGCAACAACCTGCTGACAGATAAGTACCTGTAACTTGCCATAAATGTGTATTTTTTTAAATTTAACTGGTGTAAATGCCGCTGTTCTCCTTTGCTTATTTTTTGTACCTGGGTCTCTCCGTACCTCATATATGGCCCAGGCCTCCACTTTTGATTGTAAGGATCACACCCACTTGGATAAAATAAAGACATCCAGGGATTAAGAACACACCCACTTGGCAGACTAGATTTACATACAGGTAATAAGAGTCTGTATCTCTGTAACGAAGAGGAGCAGGAATAAAAGAAAAGTAATGCCGGATTCTGAAAAATGGCGGCAGGGAGAAAAAAATGACATATTTATGGTGAGTGACAGGTCCTCTTCATATGAGGCTTTTGGGTTGACACTGGCTGTATTGTGCGGTCCTAAATGATAAGATCTAGTGAACTCTCTGAGCCTCGATTGTTGCTTTTGGAGATAAACTTGGGTATTCTTTGGTTTTATTTAACAAATGTTTTCATTGAAAAAAAAAATTCTGAATAGATTTTGATGTAATATTAGTCATAACTTCTGTAATAGCCGAAGAAGTAACATTTACCTAAAATCTGACGGCACCAAAAATAAAGGTCTCGGAACGTAAAGCTTATTCATTGTGAATAGTCTTCATCAGTGAAGATCTCTGCATGAAGTCATCAAATATGAGGCTACATTGTTACCTTGTAGAGCAGAGGTCCACAACCTTTCTGACCATGAGAGCCACATCCATCTCTCAGTGTCACAAGCCACATTCAGCTCTGAGAGAGGGTCCCGAGCCACATCCAGCTCTGAGAGAGGGTCATGAGCCACATGCAGCTCTGAGAGAGGGTCATGAGCCACATCCAACTCTGAGAGAGGGTCACAAGCCACATCCATCTCTCAGTGTCACAAGCCACATCCAGCTGTGAGAGAGGGTCACAAGCCACATTCAGCTCTGAGAGAGGGTCACGAGCCACATCCAACTCTGAGAGAGGGTCACAAGCTACATCCAGCTCTGAGAGAGGGTCACGAGCCACTTTCAGCTCTGAGAGAGAGTCACGAGCCACATCCAACTCTGAGAGAGGGTCACAAGCTACATCCAGCTCTGAGAGAGGGTCACAAGCTACATCCAGCTCTGAGAGAGGGTCACGAGCCACTTTCAGCTCTGAGAGAGGGTCACGAGCCACTTTCAGCTCTGAGAGAGGGTCATGAGCCACATCCAGCTCTGAGAGAGGGTCACGAGCCACTTTCAGCTCTGAGAGAGGGTCATAAGCCACATACAGCTCTGAGAGAGGGTCACGAGCCACATTCAGCTCTGAGAGAGTGTCACAAGCCACATCCAGCTCTGAGAGAGGGTCATGAGCCACATCCAGCTCTGAGAGAGGGTCACAAGCCACATTCAGCTCTGAGAGGGGGTCATGAGCCACATCCAGCTCTGAGAGAGGGTCACGAGCCACATCCAACTCTGAGAGAGAGTCACGAGCCACATCCAGCTCTGAGAGAGGGTCACAAGCCACTTTCAGCTCTGAGAGAGTGTCACAAGCCACATCCAGCTCTGAGAGTGGGTCATGAGCCACATCCAGCTCTGAGAGAGGGTCGCGAGCCACATTCAGCTCTGAGAGAGGATCATGAGCTACATCCAGCTCTGAGAGAGGGTCACGAGCCACATCCAACTCTGAGGGTACCTTTACACACAGCTACATTTGTAGCTTGTCACCAGGTAACTTACTGGTTGCAGTGAAATCATGGATACATGGTTCTATCTTGTTGCTGTGTACAAATGGAATCATGTATCCATGATTTCACTGCAACCAGTAAGTTACCTGGTGACAAGCTACAAATGTAGCCGTGTGTAAAGGTACCCTCAGAGAGAGTCACGAGCCACATCCAGCTCTGAGAGAGGGTCACGAGCCACATCCAGCTCTGAGAGAGGGTCACGAGCCACTTTCAGCTCTGAGAGAGGGTCATGAGCCACTTTCAGCTCTGAGAGAGGGTCATGAGCCACATCCAGCTCTGAGAGAGGGTCATGAGCCACTTTCAGCTCTGAGAGAGGGTCATGAGCCACATCCAGCTCTGAGAGAGGGTCGCGAGCCACATTCAGCTCTGAGAGAGGATCATGAGCCACTTTCAGCTCTGAGAGAGGGTCATGAGCCACATCCAGCTCTGAGAGAGGGTCACGAGCCACTTTCAGCTCTGAGAGAGGGTCATGAGCCACTTTCAGCTCTGAGAGAGGGTCATGAGCCACATCCAGCTCTGAGAGAGGGTCATGAGCCACTTTCAGCTCTGAGAGAGGGTCATGAGCCACATCCAGCTCTGAGAGAGGGTCGCGAGCCACATTCAGCTCTGAGAGAGGATCATGAGCCACATCCAGCTCTGAGAGAGGGTCACGAGCCACATCCAATTGTGAGAGAGAGTCACGAGCCACATCCAGCTCTGAGAGAGGGTCACGAGCCACTTTCAGCTCTGAGAGAGGGTCACGAGCCACATCCAGCTCTGAGAGAGGGTCACGAGCCACATTCAGCTCTGAGAGAGAGTCACGAGCCACTTTCAGCTCTGAGAGAGGGTCATGAGCCACATCCAGCTCTGAGAGAGGGTCGTGAGTCACATTCAGCTCTGAGAGAGAGTCACGAGCCACTTTCAGCTCTGAGAGAGGGTCATGAGCCACATCCAGCTCTGAGAGAGGGTCACGAGCCACATCCAGCTCTGAGAGAGGGTCACGAGCCACATTCAGCTCTGAGAGAGGGTCATGAGCCACTTTCAGCTCTGAGAGAGCGTCATGAGCCACATTCAGCTCTGAGAGAGGGTCATGAGCTACAACCAGCTTGTTCAGGCTTGGGTCCCAAATCTCCAGTCACTCTATATGTCTGAAGGCTTGTGAATGTCCACAGCGCGCACATTGCACAAGTCAGGATTCTCCAGTTCCTGTTACGTGAACAGACATATGCATGATCGCATATATGTGAATTCCATAAATGCGGTCATGTACAGACTAGACATGTGCGGCCTTGCTCAATACAAGTGAATTGAGAGACGCTGGGCACATCTAGTCTGAATGTGGCCAGAGGTGTGCAGATTGTATACTAGTGGTCACATGATTACCCACTCCGGGCATCGGAGAATCCTGACAAGAGCCAAGAACGCACTGTGATGATTTACAGGTCTGCAGTCACAGACTTGGTCCCCCAAGCCTGGACAACCCCTTTAGTTTAACCCCGAAGGCCAGTTTATCCATATCCAGATGTCCTCTTCTGTGTGGTTACTCACATAATTCATCATCTGGAGAGCGGCTCTTCATAGTTGTTTGCTAGACCTTGTACTAATGCACCAAACTGGAAGACAGCCGCGACCCCCACATCACGATCCACATGTGACTCCCAAACTAGAGGTTGAGGTCCCCTGGCCTCAAATATACATTTTTACATACAGTATGGTTTTTTGTAAGGTTTTCTGATGCAATATTCAGGCCTTCACATTTGTCTGGATGGGCCGCCTTCTCATGTTGCTCCTTTAAACATTGCAATATAGAATTTTTTCACTCAAATTACCTTAAAGAAACATATAGCAGCACATACTCTGCCGGGCCATGCTGGGATATGTAGTTCTTCCTCTGCTGCAACCACAGAAATGTAGATCAACACCGCCGCCGTGTGGTCACTCTGAGTATTACATTCTGCGCACAGACTGAATGACTCGTAATAAGATTATATTGCATAGTATTTATTCCCATATGAGCAGTTATTGTACAATCAGCTTCTTATGCATATCAGAAATTGCATCTAAAAAGAGCGCTGGAGAGGTTGTGAAAGGTGAGTGCTTTTGTCTCTCTCCGGAGCAGGGCTGGAGGGTCTTGGACTTGGGATAACTGTAGTGGGGAGGGGGTCGCGTAAATCCTTTTTAATATATAGAATTCTCCCCTCCCCCCCTAAAGCTGGAACCACATTCCTGAGTCAGGGGGGCAGTTTAATCCCCGCACCCCTCCTACCCCTATACAGACACTGAGCATCTCTACGCGTTTTCAGCCCCTGGTAATGAGCATGCTGCACTGTATAAAGATGCTGAGCATCCATGCTGCACTGTATCATGAGAATGAGTATCTCTATACACTCCTAGCCCCTGGTAATAAACATGCTGCTCTGCAATGTAATGAGTCTGGTTATATCTATACACATCCGTCCCCCCGATATAAAGGTACTGCACTGTACAATAATGCAGACTATCTTTATGCACTACCGGTAGCTTGAGAATAAGCATGCTGCACTGTATAATGGTGCCGAGTGCCCCTAAACACTGCCATAGCCATCTGAAAATAAAAGAAGAACAACATGCCGCGCTGTATAATGGTACTGAGTATCTACATACACTTTCGGGTGAAGACGCGCCCCTTGGAGGGACGATACGGGGTATTCTCTAACACGTAGCCCTTTCGCTTTCGGAGAAAACTTTATATTTTTAGCGCAAATTAACTGCAACATGTCTGATCTGCCCGGTCAACGTTGTGCTGTGCCCTGTGGCCTGGAAGACGATCCTAACCCAGGCGGAGGGATACTCCTATTGCTGTTTGTCGACGGACAGACATAGCATATAAATTAGAGGGGGGGTTGGGGGCTCCTTTACTGCCGCTGTAGA
>JARQOC010003151.1:0-18726 GCA_033576535.1 Allobates femoralis | reverse complement strand
CAGCCCTGCTAGTTTCTCGATGAGGACAAACGTTAACGGGGGCTTTTCACCCGGGGGCTACTACACCAGGGGACCCCAAACCGCCGGGTAGCCCCCAAGCCACCCGGGAAAAGCTGATTTCAATATTTTTAAAGCGGGCTATAAAGGTTTTTTCCGGCCAGGGGAGAACAAAGCTCCATTCGGGCGTGGTTTTGGGGGTGAGTGCAGGCTACCAAAACACGCACCCGGGGCACTGAGAACAGTGTACAAACTGCAATTCGATAAAATTTGGACCCCCACGGGGACGGGGTTTTGGTCCGGACCGTTCCCGGATTCCGAAAGAAAATGGGGGTAAAATTTACAGGGGGTTTGTCGTGATGCACCCCGGGCATCATGGGGACCACTGCGCGCGAACCCCAGGGATGAGTTGGGCAGCTGGGGATAAGGGCTCTCCGCAGGTAACTGGGTTCCCCGGGGGCAGATAAAACGTCTATAATGGTGCTAGGATATTGCAGGACAGGGGTAGTAGTAGAGATAAATAAGCTTGGAGGGAACGTGGTTTAGCACAAACTCACTTTTGAACTTTCCAAGCCCTTTATGAAAAGATGTTTTTGGGCAAGTACTGTCCACAGAGCTGTACCGGGGCGGGTTTGCCCCCACCCTGTCCGGGCCTCACTTCCCTCTCCGCACGGGTTTGTGTGGGCCCTGCGCCGCTTTAAGCTAGGCTGCGGCCTTCTCTCCTCACGGGTACCCCCCCTTTACTAGCAACTTGTCCTTTCCTCTGATTCTTGACCCCCCCCGGTTCTTCACGAGGTTTTTACCGTATAATATAAAACCTCCACTAGTCTGGTGTTTACTGTGCTGCGTGTGTCATCACAGTTCGGATCTGGTTCCGGTCTTAGCTCCTCCGGGGGCAGTTTGAGGTAACCACCCCTCCCAGATGTTTCTCCGTTTCTCTTACTCCCTTTCCCTCAGACCCTCTAGGGCCCCGGAAGTGGGGAGCAGCTGTGGGGGGCCTAAGCAGCTCCTTTACACCACCAGTCTTTTTTCCCATCCTCCCGGGAAATAACAAAATCCAAGACTAACTGGGCCGGGATCCGGAAACCAGTTCCGTTCTTGCACTCTCTGGGGTTTATCTCGGGAACCCGGTCTCCCGGGTGTTCCCTCTGCCCTTCTCCCTTTCCTCGCCCTTGGCCGGGCCCGGAACTGGACAGTGGTCGTGGGGTTTAGCCTAACGCAGCTCTTTTACCCCAGGGCCCCTCTTTCTCAGTCCTCTCGGACTAACTAACTCCATTCTCTCCCCCGAGAATATATAGGGGAAACGCTTTTTGCTCCCCCTTTGCCTGGGGGCGCTAGTGTGTGTTGTGGGTTTGGGGATAGGAGTTAACCCTTTTTTGGGTTTACTGTGGCAAATTTTAACCCCCGGGGTGCCAATTATGACTTTTACGCTTTGAAAATCGCCAGATGGGGGAAAAATTAAATAGGTCAGGAAGCCCGCAGCTACAGCGCAGAAAGGGGGCCACAGCCCATCCAAAAACCCAAAAGCCAAAACCACAACCTTTGACCCCAGCTTCGACAGTCCGGAGGATGTCCCTTTGTATGAACCCAAGGGCAGATTTTGCGTACAGAGGAGGACTACCGACCATTACAGCTCCGGGGGAACCCAAATTTGCCGCCCACTGCAACAAGACCGGCCAAATCCCCCCGATACTGCCCCTTTAAAAAGAGAAATTTCCCCCGGGAAACCCCAGGGATACCCCCTCAGGAGTAACTCAACAGGGCCACCCCGACTGGGGGAACACCTTCATTGGACAACGACCTTTTCCTGTCCATAAAAACTAATGGCATATCAACACCTGCTTTATTGGATACCAGGCCACAAAAAAAAAACCATCCCACATACCTTTTAAAAACAATTCTGGTAAAATTATGAACTCCAACCACCCCCCTTTGAACCAAAACCCTTTTAATCTTCTAAGGGTAAACCCACTTTTAAAGGGGGGGTTTTAATGAAGTACCAAAAAAGGTGGGGAGGGTAGAATTCCCAAAAGGGGGGGATTATTGTGTAAAAAAAACCCTAATAATGGGGTAAACCCTTATATTATACTTGGTACAAATTTGGTTGGGCAATTGAAAGGGGGAAGTGTTTTTCCCCGCTTCAACAGATTGCAGCCCAACTGCCAAACCGGGGCAAAAAAGGGTTTCTTCACAAAATAAGACCCCTCCGGGCACCACAAAAAAGGTAAAACTTACAGATGGTAAAATTTGGTATTTTCCAAGGGTATCAGACCCATCCCTATTGTCATACCTCCTATGATAAAATTTGATTTTTGGGTGCCCGAGCGGGCTAAGTCTAAGGGGGCCGGGAAAACATCGGGAATTAGTGGGGGCCCCTCAGTTTCAGAGCAAAAGGCCCGGGGGGGGTAGTGGAGGGTACCCCAAGGGGAAAGGGGTACCAGTTTGTAATTTAAATTTTTGGAAGTGAAAAATTTTAAACAAACCCGGGAATTCCCAAACGTTGCAAAGTTTTTTTTAAAACTGTGCATTAACAATGAGTTTTCGGGCAGAGGGCCCCTTTTCCTAACCCCTAGGGTAGAGAATGTAAGCTACAGGACCACTGGGGGACGGGTGCCCAACAACCCCCATGTGGGAAGGGATCCCACCCCTATATAAAAAAAAGCAATTTGTCTCCCTTTTAGCCCAAAATTTGAACAGATTTCAGAAGCATCCCCTTGATTTGGGTAAATTGGGGGGAACAACCCAATTTTCCCCACGGGTACACACCACCAATCAAAAAACGAAAAAGGGCCCATCCGCACATTTATAAAAACCCAAAAGACATGTTGCAGGACTTTAAAAGGACGCGGGGGTTAAAAGAGTTTAGTTGTATTTCCCCGGGGCACCCCACTTCCTAGTCAGAAAAGAAAGTTTCAGTAGAAATTTTGGTGTAGATTACAGGCAAAAAAATCGCAAACACACTGGATGCTTCCCCCTTTTCCCCCGCCATTAAAAATTTTCACACTCACTGAAGTCTCCCAAAATTACTTTAAACCTTTGATTTCACTAGGGGGTATTAAATTTTTCCTTTTGCAGAAAAGACCGTGAAAAAGACGGTTTTTTACGCCTATGGGTCCCTTGTGAATTTAACGTATCCCCTTTTCGGACAATGCAATGAAACCCAAAACTTTCCCCAGAGGTTGATGGGAGTGTTGCCTGGGGCATAAAATTTTGAGACAAAACTTTTTTTTCCCCTGGATATGTCATAATGAAACCTAAGTCCTTTTGGGGGAAAAACCCCTAACCCCAACTACCCCCGAGGAAATTTGAAGCTTTTGTCCAAATTTTAAAAGAAGCTAAAACCCCCAAATGCCACCTTTTTAAAACTGAAGGTCCAGAAACCTGGGCCACATTGTCATTCCCAAAAGGGCCCGTGGCCCCAGACCGACAAAGTAACAGTCTTTCCGGGAATGACCAAACCAAAGCCCTTTAAAAGGAAAGGGTACGTCATTTTCCTGGTTTTGGGGGGGAAATTACTAGGGGGGGGGGTTCATAAAGGGAGTACCCCGTAAAAGGGTGCTCCACTACAGAACCTTTTGGTGGGCCCCCCCCAAAAAGGGGGCAATCTAGACATCCCCCCCTTGGGAGTGGGCAAGGAAAAAAGAAAGTTTTTTCCAATGAGAAAAGGCCCAAACCCGGGTGGGGGAATTCCCGGGGTTTAAACCCCCCCCTACAACCTACCAATCCTTTTTAAAAAATTTTCCAGAAACGTGGGATTAGGAGCTGAAACTTGCCCAGAAAAAAGGAAGGCAAAAAAAGGAGTAAATTGCCTAGGGCTAGTTGGGAACCTTCACCCCACAAAAAGGGAAACCCCCGGGAAAACTCCCGTTTCTTTCATCCCGGGAGTTAAAGGGAAATTTTGGTCTGGGCAGTTATTTAAAAATTCAAACATTACCGGGCTCTAGCAATTCAAAGCCTTTACTGATAACAACCCTTTAACCCACCGGGAAACTGCGAAATTTGGGAGCCAGGGAACAAAGTTTGGAGGGCCCCAGATGTTTCCAATTACCATTTCCCATCAGGTACGGCGGGGGCCAAAACAATGAAAACAGCTGCCCGCCTTATCCGGGAGCCTCACCTATCAGATATGGGGGGCGGATGAAGATAGCGGAAGAAGTGAATTACCCACCTTCCATCACCCTGGGGCATCACATGCCAACGGGGTCCATCCCGAACCTCCAAAGAGAATATTAACCCGTTACCACATTTTGGGTTTGGGTGGAAATTCAAGACAGTGACCCGGTTTATCATTTAAAAAAAAAGGAATGTTAACTTGGGAAAGCCCCAAAAAGCTACCTTCAAACCCTTTTAAACCAAACAAAACACCTGGGGGAACGAGAGAAAAAGGGTTTTTCTTTTAGGGGGGAAAACCCCGTAGAACTTTTTTAAACCCCCAAAACCAATGAAATCGTATGGCAGATCAAAATCCCCAAAAAACAAAACCCAAAAAAGGGTTTACTAAATGCCTACTACAACCAGACTGACATTTTGGGTGGAAAAAGTTAAAATGCTCTTAAAAAACCGGGTTCACTGGTTGGCATGGGGGGATCCTTTGGGGAACCCCTGGGGGTTCCAAGGGGAAGATGGTGTAGCCTATGCTGAAAAGACCAGCAGATCAAAGGCATTTCTCCAAATCAATTGTAACAAACCAACCGCCCCCAATTGTAACCCTTAACCCAGTGTATTAAATTCCAAGCAGGACTGGGCTACATTTAAATACTTTGAAAAAGGGTTTGATCTTTACCCCGTTTTTTGATGGCCCGCACCTGTAACAGATCTAACTCTGAAAACAGCTGAAAAATTTTTTCCCAGAATTTCTTCTGTAGACCCATTTGGGTTACCCAAACAAGTTCAAAAGATAGAGGTTCAGCGTTTGAACCAAAATTTTCCAAAGGGAGTTTTTTTCCATTTTTATTTTTGAAAAAAATTTAAGAACTACACCATATCACCCCCAAATCCATGGGTTATTTTAAAAGTTTAACAACTTTGGGTGATAGCCCTTTGCCCCAAGATACTCCCCTCTTGAAGAACACTGTTTAAACACGGGGAGACAAAAAGGCGCAAATAGTCCCCTATCAATGATGACACTTTTTTAAAACAGGGGTATATGTAGTACCACTCCCCTTTTTTTTGGTTGTCCCCCCCAAAAACCCCGGGTTTTTGAGTCCCTTAATACAGCCCCGCCAACCTCCACCACCACTCCACGTGAAATAAAGGGATCTGAAATTGGAAAAAGGTTTTCCCAGGGTCCGCCTGCTGTGACAAAAAAGGATCATGGGGAAAACAATGGCTTCAATAAAAACTTTTTATTTTTTCTCTTCCTTTTTCCTCCTACGCGTTTCGGAGCCACATCCGGGGCTCCTTCCCGGGGCTACCTCTTGAAGAAAGGAACCTTTTTGGCCAAAAAACTCCCTATCTGGTAGACAAGTAAATCACATCCCATGAGTTCTACGAACTGTCACCGCCCAAACCCCATGGGGAAACCGTGCGGGAAAAATTACCTTTTAGATCTAGAACTCGGGGTTTGAACCCCAAAACAATGCTTCCAATTTTTGACTGGAAAACCCAAAAATTTAGGGAAATGTACAGACAGGGTTTAAGCTTTTCATTTAAGATAATCTTGAAAAAAACTCGGAAAAGCAAGAAAAAGGGAAATTCACAAAAGTCACCACAAAACCCATATTAAACCCGGAAGTATTGTCTTTAAAAAGAAAACGAAAAGACATAAAATTAATGACCAATGGGAACGAGAACCCTATACTGTTTTAGAATCCAACTTCGATAACACCAATGTTTTCCTCTTTAGTTAAAATGGAGGAAAAGCCCCACAGACATATCTCAAAATCATTTAAAAAAAATGTCCAACCGGGTTGGAAAAAACCCAAAACTTTTTCCATTCCCCAAAGATAAGACCCCAAATCATTCATACTGCAAATTTAAAGTCCAAAACCTAAGGGAAAAAATCATCTCCCAAAAATACTTGGAGACTTTCCAGAAATTTGGGCCCCCAAAAAGTTTAAACGTAATAGTGCCATTATCACTTTTACCAAACCCCCAAGAAGAATCCCCTAGATGGGCAAAAAGAAACACCCATTGCTAAGAGTCAGAGGATCCTGCAATCGGGACATCTGGGGTAGTCCTGTAATTTAGACAAAAAAGCAGACCTTACCTATATACCCACATCACATTCTCCAGACACATCACCTAGATAGCCCCCACTCATATTTCGTAGAAACTAGTCGCCCGCAAAACAAGGGGGAACCACCAGCAGGTATGGAGATTTGGGGACAGTAAATTTAAAAGAAAAAACAATGGAATAAAAATGGAAAAGCATAACTCTTGTAAAAATTTAATAGTATGTACAAAAAGGGTGAAGAGTAGGCCAAAACAGGGGCCAAAAAACCCCCGGTACACAACACCAAAAAGGGGTGAATGGAAATTGGCCCCAAGGACTGTCAGGGGGAGCAAAATCTTGGCCAAAAAGGTGACCCCAGGGCCAGGAGCCTACAGCACTCTGACCGGGAGAGGCCCCTATAGTACTTTGGACTCCCTACACCGAAAGCCCCTCGTAGTAAAAATTTTTTGGTATTTTTTAAAATCAAAGGTACCTTTTTCCCACAAACCCCCCCGCAATATTTGCTAGGGAATTTCCAAATGGGGAAATTTTCTGGTTGCAGTGAAATCATGGGGCACATTGTTCCCTTTGTACCCCAGCAAATTTTCCAAGGGAATTTTACTGCAAAACCCGCAAATTGCCATGAAATTTTCCTATCAATATTGCCACGTGTGATGGTACCTTAGGGCCCCCAGAGACTTTTCTTGAAAACTTTTGAACTTTTTGAAAAACTTTATCCCGTTTTTTCCCCAGAGCTTACAAAAACTACTAAAAAGAAATCTTCAAAACAACTTCTTTCCCTTTTTTTCCCCCTTAAAAAACCATGGTCACAGGACTGGGGTTTGGGCAACTAAATTTTTTTTAAGCCTGCGATGGAAGGCCTTTGCACTGAAAGGGCTTCACCCTTTTTTTGCCAAATTTTTCAGGGGTTTTTTTTAAACTTTTTAATTTTTTAGACTCTGTACATATGATACCTGTTATTACGGGTTTAAAAAGTTCTCAGTCCCCGGGGTACTGATCTTACCCAAGGGGGGAAAGTGGCGGGCCCCAAATTTACAGGTAACCCCCATCCCTTTCCCAAACAAGTGGGGAAAATCCACGCATTTCACAAAAACGACCCAAAACCTTTCCCCCCCCCGCACAGGGAGGGGGAGCCCAACTTGCTCCCTTAAGGGAAGATCCCCCAAAAAATACTGAGCGGGGTGGAGTTAGTCAAGAGTTTCAACCCCTAGGAAGCGCGGAAAACTCCTGGGATCGGTGCCCGTGTTATTTCCCCCAACCGGGGACCCTAACACCTTAAAAGATAAAAGACAAAAAGGGAAAAAAAAGAAAGCAAAGGGGAATGGGGGAGCCAAAAAAGGTTTTTGCCCAAGCAACGCACTGGGCCCCGGGGGAAAAAAACCGCGCTGCAGGAAGCACATTGGGCCCGCAGGGGAACCCCGCAATTCGGGGCTCCAATTTCCCCCCGGGCCCAAACTGCATAATCACAGTCCCCGGGAGGGCCCGACACAGTAAGGGGAAACAACCCGGGAAGCCACAAGTGTCCCCCTTGACAGTGCAGGGGAAAAAATAGAGAGGCCAAACCAATTTCTACACAGGGGAGGGCTTCAACCCCTGAAAAGAGGACACGGGGGCCTTACAAACCCCCTTGCGTGGGGAAACCAACTGTGTTTCCTCCCCCACCCAAAATTTGGGCGGACTTTTTTCCTTTCTATACCACCATAAAAAGGTTTCGGAGACATTCAGCGTGTGTGTGCTTTTTTCACCCCCGTCCCCTTATCCCCCAGAACTGTTTTCCCCTCGATCCATGACTGGCCAAATCCTTTTCTCCATTTCCCCACAATCATCACTGCCCTGGAGGCCCCCCTTTCACTTGTGAAGCTACCACCCTTTGCCGCCAAAACCACCAGGGGACCCCCGGAGGGCTGGGGGCGACCTGGTTCTATCACCAAAGGGACTACAGGCATCTCGAGACTCTTATCCCTTGAAAAAACAAAATACCCCTTTTTTTTAGGCTTTCCCCCGGGGCCCCCGGGGCCCGGCCGACCCCCTGGGGACATTCCCCAAATTTTTCCTGTACCTGCCCTCACACACGTCACTACGGGACTACAAAAACACATAAGGAAGTCACGGGCGCTTTGGGGCAAAGGACAAAAGTTTTAAAAAATACCCCTGGGGGTATTTTTCTTTCTCCCACGGGCCAAAAGAAGACGCAAGGAACAGGTATAAACCACATGGGGGATCTCTTTTCAGCTAAAAACCGTAAAAGAGTGAAAACGTTTGGTGATTTTTTAAGGGATTTAAAAATGCACCACTCCCCCGTCCATCCAAACCCCCCCACCTCTCAGTGCCAGCTTCAGCGCTAAAGGTGATGGACCCGGGGGGGGCATTTCATAAATAAAATTTTCTTAAACGCCCGGCACACAATGTCACCCCCCAGGGCACTTTTTACAGCCTGCTTCTGTCCAAGACCTGCGCATAGCCCGATCTACCCTCTGGGCAATAAGACATCCCCCATTTTTCCCCCCAAAAATTTTGGGGAAAAAAAAGTGTGTCTTATAGTCCAAAAAAAACGGTACCCCCAAGGGCAAACACTTAATTTTAATTTCCACCCTCCTACATATCCTAAAAGCTTGCAAACCCGTTTTGCGGGCCTTTTTTTTGAAAACTAAAAGGGGTTTAGCCTTGTGGTTTTTTTATCAAAATAAAAGATTAAAAGGGGGCACTGGGCAAGTCATTTTTCAGTATATACTAAAATTTCATTTTAATAGGCCGGGGAAACCTTTTAAAAACATGTAACCAAAACCCTATCCTACCCTTTTTAGTTTCCATTGAAACAGCCCCCTTTTTGACCCTGCCCGGGACTCCTTGGGTTTTCCCCCCCATATAAAACAGAAAATTTGTCCCGGGGGCTGGGATAAAAATGGCTTAATTATTCACTCCCCCAAGCTTCCCCCCTTCCCCCCTTGGTTTTCAGTGCAAATTTTTGGGGGTTTTATCTCCATTTGGACCCTCTGTTATTGGGGGGGAAAGGGATTTTGGGCTGGCTTTTTTTGGGGTTTCTCCCTTTGGGTTTTTTTGGGGACGATTCCCTTTTCGGGGGTAACAATTTTTGGTTTTTATTTTCCCCTGGTTTTTGGGGGGGGAAGAGGGGGGAAAATTTTTTGCCCCCCCCCCCCCCCCTGGGTTCCTGGGGGAAATTATTTGGAAAATTGCTTAATTTTTCACCTATGGATGGGCAAAAGAATTGTGTTTAAAGGGGGAGACAAAAAGTGGAATGACTCTCTTTTTTGAAGTTTTGGGAGAAGGGAGAATAAAAAAAATTAAAAAAAAAATTCATTATAGACCACTTAAGAAATAATTACAAATGAAAACATTAAATAAGGGTTTTTTACCTGACAGATTTCCTTTTTTTTAAAAAAAAAGACATGGGACCCGCCCCCATTTTTTGGGAGCCAACAAGTAATTTACAGCGGGGGCTGGTATTCGAAGAGTAAGATGGCCAGGGGTTTTTTTGTTCCTTCCCACCTAAAAATATACTGCTGCCGCCCAAAAACTGGCACCCCATTATTGCCCAAACCTGGCGCTTGGTCTCCACTCTTTTCTGTACCTGGTTCACTTTTACCTTCCATCAGCCTCTTCCTTCTGATTGATATCCAAATTGTTTGTATGTGTAGATGCTTCCCTGGCTTGTGCAGGCACACTGAGCTCTGCCCTAACTGAAAAGCAGAACATGAAACTCATCTACGCATGCGTTAAAACCCGGGCTGAGGTCTCTGCTCATGGCCCCAAGATTTCACTTAGCTCTCAGGATAATGTCTTCTGCATCTTTTTATAATAACGGGTGAATCTCGCGTTTTGCTAATGATGAGTTTTAAGCTCTTCCCGCAGTAGGTCAGAGCACACTGCAATTGTCAGAGCATAAGAAGACTCTACCGCAGGCGTGCGATTTGGGATATCAATAAAGAAGAAGAGGCTGTCTTTGGTGAGGAAAGGTGGATGGACCGAGCTGCAATTAACCTATTGGACCAACCAGGGTAATTATAATACGGGCAATACATTTTTTTAAGTAATTTATTTGGTGTACGGGTTACTGGGGCAGTCAGGGCATAATAGCTACCTCCTTAGCATGAAGCATGGTATGCTGAAAGTGGTGCTTTTACCGTATATACTCGCGTATAACCCAAGTTTTTCAGCCCAAAAATTGGGCTGAAAAGTCCCCCCTCGGCTAATACCGAGTCATGGTTTATTTTCCCTTGGGGGGGGCTGTGGACCGGGGGCTGGAGGAGGCAGGAGGGGGCCGCAGTTCCGCGGGCAGTCACGTGGGGCGCCTCATTAGTGTAATGAATATGCACGGCATCCCCCCGTCCATCAGCGGCGGAGGGAGCGGTGCATATTGCACTACACTGGCCCCCCAGCAGTAATACACAGCCCCCCCTCCTTATTATGTGTCCCCCAGGCTGCGGCCCCTGTCAAAATAAAAAAACATTTTATACATCACCTTTCCGGCGCAGCTCCCCCGCTCCCGGGCCATCCAGCTCCTTTCGGCCCCCATAGGGCTGTATTATGATAATATCGGGTTCGGGGCTGTCAGGTTCACCCCGGAGAGCCCCAGACCTGATTGAACCATGGTGTGAAGGCAGCCCACCTGACAATTAGTTGGCGGGCGCCCCCATACATATTGGACTGTATTATTATTATAAATATTATTATTTATTTATAGAGCACTATTGATTCCATGGTGCTGTACATGAGAAAGGTTTACATACAAAACAAGGTTAAAAATACAACAAGTTAACAGTGAGACTGATACAGAGGAGAGAGAGGACCCTTGCCCTTGTGGACTTACATTCTACAGGGTGGTGGGGAGAGAGACAGTAGTTGGGTCTGCTCTGGTGGTGGTGAAGCCCCAGGTCCAATGGTGGTGCAGCGCCAGGTCAAATGGTGGGGGAGTGCCGGGTCCAGTAGTGGTGAGGTGGGACTGTGGTCATTGCAGGCTGTAGCTTTCTGAAGAGATGGGTTTTCAGGTTCCGCTTGAAGGTTTCCCAATGTGGAGGACAGTTGGACGTTTTGGGTGCAGAATTCCAGAGAATGTCTTGCAGGAGGTTAGATGAAGAATGTACAAGTGTGGAGGAAAGGGGAGGTCTTGGGGATCGAAGATCACCGGTTGGATGATATCGGGAGATTAGTTCAGAGATATATGGAGGGACAGATTAGGGACGGCTTTGTAAGTCAATGTTAAGGAGTTTGAATTGGATACGCTGGGAATTGGGAGCCAGTAAGGGGATTTGCAGAGGGAGAAGTGGAGGAATAGGACAGAGATGGATTAGTTGACAGCAGAGTTAAGTGCCTTACACGGCTTCAATGTCGTTAAATTCACCAACGATCTCGGTGGTTAGGACATCTTTTTGAGATTGTTGATGAGAGGGTCACACGTCTAGATATCGTGAACAACGCACCAACGATGTAGCGAGCAGCTATCTTTTCGCACAACCCAGTAACATTACTTGTTCACTTTTGTGAATAGGCGAAGTCGTTAACAACATCGTTATTGTGGTGTCACACACAACGATGCAGCAGGTGGCTGATCGTGGATCTTTCTGATTTGAGCACATGTTCTCAAATCTGCAAATAACGATCCTATGATTTATCGTATTTCGTATCTCAGTGTTACATGCAAGACGTCCTAACAAGGTCGTTTGAATGACTCCAAACCCTGTACGTTTGAGCGATATCGTTCACGATCCGTACCGTGTAACAGGGCCTTTAAGCATAGATTGGAAGGAGGTGCAACAGTGTTAGCAGGGTTTTATAGTCCAAAAGCGTCAATATCAATTTTTTGGCAGGCTTTTAGTCTAGCGTGTAAGCGATCATAAGGCATGTGAATATAGGAGAGTAATTAATGCTGCCATGGTGCCAACCTTGAAATACTACCATACTTTGCTTAAAAAATTTGTCGCATGTTCTCTTTTGAATTATTTTATGTTTTCCTCCACGTTAACTTTCCTCACCAAATGCAATTTATAACATTCAGAACTATTTTGCAAAAGCCCCTATAATTTTTTAGTATTTTTCAGAATAATGGGATCCAGTATGTTTTCTCTGTCAGGTCACAGATGATGCGAGTCAGCTGTCTGATGATAAGTGCGATCACAAGGGTGCTGTTATCCTAAATCTGGGTTGTCCAAAACAATTCATTCACTTTCTGGCCACAAAAAGGAATAGAACTATCTTTAAAAAAATATACTGTATTTAAATTGGAGCAGCAACAAACAAACTATGGAATTTTTTGGGAAAAAACATGTCCAGGTATCACAACATAGATCATTTGATTGATTCCTTAGCTCATTTTGTAAAGATTATGATGGAATGTGTATTACAATATTTAGTTAAAAGGGAATCTGTCCCCAGGTTTTTGCCATCCCATCTGAGAGCAGCATAATGTAGAAATAGAACCCTGATTCCAGCAATGTGTCATTTACTGAGCTGCTTGCTGTCATTATGATAAAATTAGTGTTTTCTCTTTTGCAGATTTAGCAGACTGTGCATATGCCAGATACTTGGCAGTAGGCAAAGTGATGCTAATGATAATTCCAGATGATCAAACAGTGATTTTATCAAAACCTACACTGAGTAGCCAGTAAGTGAACAATCGCTGGAATCAGGATCTCGGTCCTATATTATGCCATTCTCAATTAGGTTGCAAAAACCTAACAGGTTTCCCCTTTTAAAAAAGGGTTGTCGAACCCAGAGTTTCGTTCATGTCATAGAGGTAGAGTTTGCTCAGCAAAGATTACCACAGATCTAACAAACACACTACCGAGGGGCTGGAAATTTACCAAATAGTAATGATACCAACTTAGGGCGGCCGTCCTCAACCTGAGAAAACTATAGCGATATTGTAAGCGATCACGTGCCGCAAGCCGATCGCTTACAAATCGCTCCCCAATCGCTGGTGACCCTGTCACACGACAGACCACCAGCGATGTGGAGCAGCGAGATCGCTGGTAAACTATGGTACACATCGGTAACTGGGCCCGCCGCGCGGTCGCTTATAACCCGACGTTTACCATAGTTACCATCTCCCAGCATAGGCTCGGGCCGTGGGAGATCGTTCATCGTGGTGTCATACACCACGATTGAAGCAGATCGTGACATCGTTTATCGCTGATGGGAGCTCCGGAGCTCAGATCTGCGATGTCACGATCAAGGCGATTTTACATAGTTAAAATCGCTTGATTACATGCAACGATGCCAAAACAAATATCGCTTAAGCGATCAAAAAGGAGATTCGCCTTAAACGATATCGGGCTTAAAATCGTTGCGTGTGACGGCCGCTTTAAAGTGGGTTAAAACATCTCATTAAAAAAAAAAATTGCTCATGGAGAAACTTGACTGAACCCTGTTCCATAATTGTTCAGAATTCCCCATAATAATGCCAGCTAAAAATTTCCCAAATACCCCTATAAAGAGTTGGCCATATTGTCCTTTTTAGTGCAACTTTCCTCACAAGCTGAATACACACCATCCATCCAATTGTGCTGATATGTAATCTTCACACCAAAACAATAGTCCATTGGACCCCAAGCAATTTCATGATAAAAAGGCCAAAATCTATAAAAACATCACAAAAAAATGGTAGACAAAACTTACCAATACTATTTATAGACACAAATATCCACAGGGATGTAGCAAGGCCCCATAAAAGATAAAGGCAATGGCAGCACAACTGCAAAATACTACAGTAATAAAAACAACCACTTTCAACCCCACCATCCATGGGGGGCCCTGCCTAGTATTCAGAATGCACACTGGCTTGTTTAGGGTGCCATTCAATAATTTTCTGTCTGGGTAACTGCCAATTACCAATGCCCCTGCAATAAATCAGGTTGCCTGCACAGTGCCATATGTAGACCCCAAGGACAGATACGCTATAACATTACCCAGCCATCACTGCAGGGCCAGCCTACACAGTGGTGGCTGGGTGATGTGGGTTTAAACATATGGTGTTGAGCAGCCTGGCTGATCTAATAGTAGGCACGTTGATGAAAGGTTATTAGGCCCCTTTCACCACTGGCGGTTTTTTCTGGATCCTAACAGCTGCACTTACGCACACTTTCGGCAAGTTTTATGGGGCTTGCGCAGGTGCACAAGTGCAGTATAACTGCGGTTGCGGCACTTGCGACAGTTACGGCCACCCGGAAACAAATGCTGCTGCAATCCTGTTGTGCACTTGTGTCTGGACATAGTACGGGTAAGTTTGGCTGCCATGGGGACCCCAAGCACCTCACTGTGCCATGTGTAGTCCACACCATGTCTTGCAGAGCCCGTAAGGAGTGCTCGAACTAGGAACTACCAAAACGTGATGGGTACCTAAGTTTTCATGTTTGTCTCCTTCGCCTTGGAGACTTGTGACAAGTTTGGGAACCTGAGTCTCATTCCTGTATGGAGACTTTATAATGGGGTCATTCCAGGGCAAGTGATCCAAAATGAATATTTTTTTTCCCTGACGTCCTCAGATTTTTTAAATTTTTTTTCTATATGAAGAACAACTTTATCTAATTACAAAAAAAAGTTTTGAATTTTTTTCTTTATCAGTTAATTTTTTACAGATTTTTAAAGTTTTTAAAAAAGTGCGAATTTTGGGCTGTATGGCTTACATTTTCTATCATATCTCGGCTAGAAATAAGATAGAGAACAAAATTTAAACACCAATCTACTCAGAACTGTCCAGGCTTTCATCAGATATGTTTACAAGAGGATATTTGTTAATATTTTACCCCTGTGGATGCAAGCGCAAAACTTTAAAAACGCATTTCCGAAAAATCGGCGGCGGGTTTAAATATTTCAAAAATGCCCCTGTGTCTGCTTTGCTCTTAGCCACATCTGTACCAAATTTTCAAGTTGGGATCGCAATGGGATCAATATTTTAACATATTTTATAGTAAAAGCGTCAATGGGTCATTCCATATTTAAGTGATCTAAATATGGGAAAATTTTTTTTACCTGAAAGTCTTTAGATTTTTTTTTTTTTTTTTCCTTTTGAAGTACTACTTTATTAATTACAAATTTTAAAAGTTTAGAATTTTTTTCTTCATCAGTTAATTTTTTACAGATTTTTAAAGTTTAAAAAAGGGTGAATTTTTGGCCCGGTATGACTTTACATTTTTTTTATCTCAGGCTAGAAATAAGATAATGAAGTGGGAGAAAGGCATCATTTTACTCAGAACGGTAAAAAGCTTTCATTTGAGATGTTACAAGACTAGGTTTCTTTATTATCAAATTCAAACTATGACGGGCAATTGTGAAAAAATGACTGATTGTGTTCTTGGTGATTTTTGAATTGACACTATAATAGTTAAAAATTTTGCACTTAGTCCAATGAATGCGTCCATGGGGTCAAGCTGGGACAGAGTCATCACAAATTAGCCTTATTTGCAGATGACCTGCTTCTTACATCCCCAGCCCCTGGCCTCCATCCCTTCGGTCTTAATGGATTTGAAAAGGTTTCGGACAATTTGAGCAACTTTAAAGTGAATTGCTCCAAACCGAGGCACTCAATATTTCTTTGCCTGGGGAATTGGTTTCTCATCTATCTAAACAGTTCCCCATTTAAATGGAAAGTAGAAGCCATTAAGTACTTGGGAGTCCCTTATACCAAAAGATCTTAAAAAAAATATTCAATTTAAATTATCAACCCCGTTTGACTAACGCGGAATCGGCATTTACCTCCTATAGACAATTAAAGCTATCCCGTTTCGGAGAATAAACGTAGTCAAGATGGATGTCTTGCCCGACTCTTATACTTTCAGACAGTTCCGTTCTATTGGATAGAGGCTTCCTCTCCAAAATGCAATCTATGATCCTTTAGATTTGTCTGAGGGGGCAAGAAGGGCCAGATTGCGAATAAAATATCCTATTCTTGCCCAAGACCAGAGGGGGGGTTGTACTACCCAACATAACGAGCGTTTCTTTGTGGCTTCCTCTCTTGTTAAGCTCTAGATTGGCAAATTTTCATGCGTCCTCCAAAAATGGGTAGGGGTGGAGCAAGAGGGTTTTGGGGATTCCGCTGAAACACCTGCTTGGGTTTCCCTAAAGACTCCAGACCTAGTACCCTTTGACAGACATGACCAGAAACACCTTGAAGGTATGGCACCTAGTGACGAAAACCCTCCGCTTAAACGACAGACTTAGCCCTTTGACTCCCCTTTTTTCCAACCCATCTTTTCCCCCCCAGATTTGACAGGCAGAGATTTTTATGTTGGCGGATTGTGGATGACACCGGAGGACAGACTCTGTCCAGTTGGGGGTTTTGCCCCCGATGGCCCGAGCTACAAACTCAAAGAACCTACGAGACCCTCTTAAGTGATTCGAATTTCTCCAATACAGAGCATACTTATATTCAGCTGACCACTCTGGCAGGGTAAGATTGACGCCCAACGTATTGGAGAGGTTATTCCCAAATGAGGCTCCACCGAGGCGCAAAATATCAGTTCTAAAACCAGGCCTTTTGGGTCCATGAGAAAAGCCCGGCACCCTTTTACTTCCAACGTGCTTGGGAGAGGAATTGGGGTGTAGCTAGTGATGGGGCGAATCCCAAATTACTCGGAATCGCTTGACCTTTGCGAGTCCGAGCCCAGGACTCGCTACTCGTTGCGAGTCTAAGCGAGTCCAATGTTAATGAATGGGGAAGCGAGTAATAGCGAGTAGTGTGGAGATTTACAAATCGCGATGTGTCTCGGAAGCTTCAGCCTGAAGCAATCCTAGTTTTGTCATTTATTTGCATTGCTAGTTTACTTTGTAGTAATCGCTGACTCGCAAAGATAAGATCCTGTCTTCTCTGTGTTCTGGCTGCCCCAGCTCCAGGGTCCTAGAGCTGCCTTGCCTGATGTAGCAGTGCTGAGATTGTTCTCAGTCTGCTCATTCCCTGTGTACAGACATGAATGTCTGTGCACAGAGATGATGTAGCAGCCTGAGATTGTTCTCAGTCTGCTTATTCCCTGTGCATAGACACTATATTTATGCAAGGGGATGTAGCAGAGAGGGACATTCGCGTTTTGGACTGCGTCGGACGAAAAGGATTTTTTTAATTAAAGATGGAGTCCCTAATGGCTTTTTTTTTTATTTCTAATAAAAAATTTTCCTTGTGTTTTTTGTTTTTTTAAAACAATTTAATAGAAATTCATGGCGGTCATGTCTAAATTGGCGGGGACCGCCATAAATTTCGGGCTTAGGGCCAGCTGATAATACAAAGCTGGCCCCTAACCCTCTATATTACCCAGCGTGCCATCGCTACCAGGGCCGCTGGAAGAGCGGGGTTTTAGCGCCAGAGGATGGCGCCTTCAAATGAACGCGCCATCTTCTGGGCGGCTGCGGGCTGCAATTTCCAGCGGGGTGCCCAGAAAGCTTGGGCATCCCTGCGCTGCGGATTTCCAGCCCCCAGTGCTTAGCTGTACCTGGCTAGACATAGAAATTGCGCGGAGCCCACGCATTTTTTTTTAATTATTTCATGAAATTCTGAGATTCTGACTCCTGACTCTGAGGACTCTGAGACTCTGACTCTGAAATTCATGAAATAATTAAAAAAAATGCGTGGGGCTCCGCGCAATTTCTATGTCTAGCCAGGTACAGCTAAGCACTGGGGGCTGGAATCCGCAGCGCAGGGATCCCCAAAAGCTTTCTGGGCACCCCCCCGCTGAAATTGCAGCCGCAGCCGCCCCAAAATGGCGCGTTCATTGAAGCGCCACCTCTGGCGCTGAACCCCCCTTTCCAGCGGCCCTGGTAGCGGTGGCACGCTGGGTAAAAAAGGGAGGTTAGGGGCCACTTTGTATTAATCAGCTGGCCCTAAGCCCAAAATTTTATGGCGGTCACCCAATATTAACATGACCGCCTAAATTTTCTATTAAATGTTTTAAAAAAAACACAACAAAAGGGAAAATTTTTATTAGAAAAAAAAAAAAAAGCCAAGGGACTCCTCTTTAATTAAAAAAATCCTTTTCCTCCACCAGTCCAAACGCGATGGTCCTCTCTCTACATCCCCTTGCATAAATATAGATGTCTATGCACGGGGAATAAGCAGACTGAGAAAAATCTCAGCTCTGCTACATCATCTCTGTGCACAGACATTCATGTCTGTACACAGGGAAGGAATGGGGAATTTTTGGAAAGACTTTGGAAAGGGAAACAAAAAAAATCTCAGCACTGCTACATCATCTCTGTGCACAGACTTCATGTCTTCACGGGGAAAAATGAGCAGACTGAAACAATCTCAGCCTGCTACATCAAATTTTCTGTGAGCAGGCGGGCTCTGGGACCCTGGAGCTGCACAGAAAGACAGCTGGACTGGGCTCGCAAAGAAACAGCAGTTTCTGCGAGTTTCCCTGCTATCACGGGCACAGTAGCCAGTGATTACTTGCGGGTCTAATGCAAACAATGGCAATCCTTTTTTGTCAGCTTTCTGCAAAACTGGGATTGTATTGATTTGCATTGGGCTCGGGGGTAATCCGGGAAACTCGCAGAGTACCGAGTCCTTTCGAGTCCCTTACTACTCGCGATAACGATCCTGCGAGTAGATT
>JARQOC010003150.1:0-18735 GCA_033576535.1 Allobates femoralis | reverse complement strand
ACCTCCAAATGGAATTTCATTTTTTTCAGCAACATTTGTAATCATTACTTCATGCAGAAGTCTGTCAATTAAGCTCAAAGCGTATTTGGGTGCCATGGTGCACTCGTCAAGTATCAAAAGATGTGCGTTGTTTAACTGTCTTCCTGCAAATGTGTCTTATTTTATTCTGGAAACTGAGATTTCGTTGACTGGAACTGGTATCCCAAAGAGTGAATGCATAGTGCGACCTCCTCGTAAAAGGTTTGCTGCAATACCTGTTGTAGCCGATGGCAATACGACTTTTCCCAAATCTCTAACGTGATGCATTAAAACTTCATAGAGGTATGTTTTGCTGCTCCCTCCTGGACCATCAATAAAGAAACATTTTGGCCTTGCATCTGCTTGGTTTTCTATAGCGCTCACAATAGAGTCATATGCAATCCGTTGTTGTACATTTAAGGAGTTTCTCTTCTCTGTTGCCAACAATAATTTGTAAGCTTCGTCATACTCTGGAACTTGTGGAAGTTGAATTGCAGGCTGTGGCAAATTAAAGTCTGAAAACGTTTTTTCATGCAGTAATAAGACATTATGGACATCTTGCATGGCATAAGATTCGCAATTTTGACAATTTCCACTTTTCTTGTGAAGACGTAAGCAATAATCCTCGATTATATGTTCTTTGAAATTTGTCCAAAGTTGAACCGGATTTGTAGGCGGTCCAAATACGCAGACGTAGGCAAACAATTCACGAAGTTGCTTAGGCATATGTAGGGACACTGTGTCTTCTAAAGTAAGTCTCCACACAGGATCATCCAATAGAAGTCCTAAAGCCAAAGCTGCAGCTTTAAATGTATCATACAATACTCTGTTAACTGTTTTCAAATCGTCATAACTTGTAGATCCTTTGACATGCAGTAGTAACAGCTGAAGACAATATCTTTCTTGATCCTTGACACTAACAGTATACATGCGTCCAATTATTCTGCTAAGTCCTCGTTGTCTTGGATTCCAGTTTTATTCTAAACATTATTGTGGAGCCCACTGGGACGGGGTACTCTGTACCGGACCGGGGTACTGCTGGGGATATCACGGCGGTTTTGGTCCGGATTGTGTCCCGGGTTATCACAAGCAAAAGGGTTATTTACAGGGATAGTTTGTCGTGACACCACCCATGGGTTGTGATCAGTGATGGGACCACCGCTGCAGCGCAGCTCTGCCAGGAGGATGGAGGGATGGATGGGCTGCGGCTGGATGGATGAGCCTGCCGTGGGTCGGGCTGCTCCTGGCAGGGTAAAAGGTATGTAATGCATAGTTCAGAATACCTGGAATCAGACACAGAAACTGAAGCAGGGTTCACCGGGTTTACTCTCAAGTTCTTCAGTGCAAGTAGTCTACAATACAGTTCACGGTACAGTTCAATTCACAACTTCATTAACTTGACACTTGCACCCTCTGCAGCCAGGCTGTCGCTCTGAGATCCCTCACTCCTTCTATTAACCTTTCAGGCTGGTTCTCTCTCTCTGTTCTTTCTGCGGATTGTATGGCGGCAGCTCGGCCCCTTGTATGTAGCTTCCCCCTATGTCTGTGGGCAGTAAGCCGGGTCCTCTTGGTTGCTGCTAAGCCTCCAACCCTGTAGTGGGAACACGGATCTGGAATCTGTGTTCCTCGCCAGTTTGTCTGGGGAGCCGGTGTGTAACTTCAGTCCCCCTCAGTCCCCCTCAGAGCCGACTAGCCTGCAGTAACCCTGTCTTTCAAAGTGTTACCAGGCTCCTTCTATCCCGTGTGACTTCCAGATGCAATTAGGGAATCTATCCCGCCTGTAGTCGGTCGGTGCTGCCGTGTTCCTCGGACCCAGTGATACCGGTCCGGTGTCTGTCCTCACACTCCCCTGGGATGCCGGCTATGGATGAGCTTTCTCTCCATGGATCTGTGTCTCTGTGGATTCTGCGTTTCCAGGGAGCCCAATCCCACCGGGATGTGTCACTTTCTGTCTGCTGTTCTTTACCTCTCGGCTCACTCTGGCCTACTAACTCCTTCCTTCTCTTTTCCTCTTCTTGTACTATCTGTCACCTGACCTTCCTTCCTTCCCACCCACTTTCCTCTAAACCCTACCACCCCTTGCCAGCCTAGAGTCCCGAGCCCCGGGTTGGGTGTTGTGCTCTAGTGGGTGTGTGTGCTGTGAGGGTGTTTGCTGTACAAACCGTCTACCTTCTGCCTCGCTGCAGTTCCCTATGTGGCCACCCTGGTCACAGGGGCACCACATTATGCTCTGCAATTTCTCAATACAAATACTACCTTGCGTTTTCATCACATTGGTTCAGCAAAAACCATTCCATTAATGTTGACATTGTGCTTAATGTTTTTGAGACATCTTCGACTTGAGCATCTTCAAATAAATAAAGCTGCTGTTGATTTGGTAAATGAATAGCTAAACGTATAATGGCATGGGACTGTGAATGCATTGGAAATGCAAATATCCTTCAAGGAGCCTCTGGAGCACTTACATATCTTGAGTCAACAAAAGTTGATGATTCATCGTAATTGACTGTTTTCTGTTGTATTTTGACGTTAGCTTTGTCATGCCCCTTGTAGATGTACTTGAAAAGATATTTTACAATTTATCTTGAAGCGCATATTTCTACGTTGCTGTGACAGTTGTAGCGTTTTGATAAGTACGGGTTGTATGGGACTATCCATGAGTTATTTATATATTTTTTTCTGAACAATGTTATCAATGTGTTGTCGCCGGTAGGATGGGTAGCCATCCAAGTCTTTAACAGTGTGCTGTTTTAACTCCTTTGGAAACCCTATTGCACACTTTCCATTTTCCATGCATGAACTTTTTGGATTTGCTATACCGCATGGGCCATGAACCATATCAGAGATTACAATATTATACAGTTCAGGATACTTTTCTTGGTTAGGAATTTCAGCCCACACTATGTTGTCGATTTCTTCCTCCATGCGAAACTTAGAATCTGTGTCTAAGATAATTAGTATATGTGCATGTGGGTGACCTCGTTTCTGAAACTCTATGACGTGTACCATTGCTACAACTGTTCCAAGAAGCCTATTTTTGATGTCTTTCAAAAGGCTGCTGAGTTTCAGTCGAAATATGTGTGCGACTAAGTCCGGCCTATGTTCAACTTGTTGCTAGGGCTCTAGATTTTTGGCAATTTCCAGCCATTTAGGATTACAGGTCATTTCACAAAAATGTCAGGCCTTCCATACTTTGTTACTATTGCCATTACATCTTGATAACGCTGATGCATGTTGCGGGGGCTACCTTCAAACAATGACAGGAGACTTACTGTTTTTCCAATTGGAATTCCCTTTTGAATAGATTGTTTTTGCAAATTTTCTTGAAGAACGCAGTAGTCTTCAATTTTAAGTTGTTCTTGTTTCATTCGTATGAAATTCAGACGATTAGTTTCAATTTTAACGTATGCGTCAACTAAGTACTGTTCTGTCAGTTTCCCACCATTTAAAATAGGATTGAAGTAATTTCGGACAGACAAAGGAAAACTTTAGTACTGCAGTTGAGTAATTCTTCTTCTTGAAGTGCCTTGCTGGTGTAGGTTTTCATGCCACCCTTGATCACCTCTTGGAAATAAAAGCAGATATAGAAGAGCATCGAGGTTGCTGTGCAAAATGCTAATTTGTTGTGTCTTAGGAAGCAAAGAGTTGTTTTGGTCTGACTTAAGATGGACTAATGTATCCCTTTGAAAAGGAGGCTCTCCATCATCGTTTTGAAAAACAACTGCGACCTCACTTACACGTGGTTTGTTGTAAAGTCAGGGATCCTGTTTACGTTCTTGAATAATGGTCAAGACAATAGAAGGCATTTCAGTCGCATTTTGTATAGCCCTCTGTTCCTCCTCAGCTTCGACGTCTTTTAGCATGCGATATGCGGCAGCAAATGGGCTGATTTTTTGTAAATATATGGCAATTTGGTTTATCAGTTCAGCATCACACTTTTCAATTTCTTTCAGGTTCATCCTTTGCTCTAAAGCTTCATTTGTATCAAGGATATATAATTGTGCAAATGTTGCTGGTTGTCCAATTTCTGGGTGAAATGCTGCAGTGCGGTAGTAGATCTGGCCGTGAATTTTATAACAATACGGTCCGAATCCAGGGGGTGGTGCAATGTTGGCACCAAATGAAGCAAACGCATGAGAACTGTTGATGCTTCTGATATTTTCCATAAAATTTCAACTGTGTTGATGCGTTCCTTTCATCAATTGCTCAAACAGATCTGAGTAGGGAGGGCTCGGTAGCATAACTTTGCCTTTTTGGCAGCACTGAGTAAACTGATTGTCAGATGGTTTTTCATCAATGAAATTCAGAGAATTGCAATTAGGGCAAACTACTGTGGGAATATGAATGCAGTGTTCAATAATTGTAGTTTCGTTGTCTGTTACGTAACGTGCAAATTGTTGAATATTCTGCTGGGCTTGCTTTGTTGGTAGAGCATTTGTTATTTATGAATTTGGCAATCATGTTGTTTTCTGTTTCCTCTGGATTGTGGAGAATCATTCACCCGACATTGTATGTGAGATTCGGCATCCTGGGCTTGTCTGAAGGCAGTATGTTGTGGTGTCTCCTGTTCCCGGCATTGTCTGTGAGATTCAGCATCCTGGTTTTGTCTGGCGGCAGTTTGTTGTGGTGTCTCCTGTTCCAGACGTTATCTGTGAGATTCCGCATCCTAGGCTTGTCTGGCGGCAGTGTGTTGTGGTGTTTCCTGTTCCCGACATTATCTGTGAGATTCCTCATCCTGGGCTTGTCTGGCAGCAGTTTGTTGGAATGTGTCTTGCTGCTGCTTTTCTGTCATCCTCATTGGCGTATTTTCGCTTACAACCCATTGGAAGACAGGAGGCATAAATCGTGAACAGTAAAGATGTATCTGTTCAGCGTGCTGTGACTAACAGAACGTAATCAGTGAACGTGATTGAACTATGTCGCACTGTGACTGACAGAACGTGTTAAGTAAACGTGAGTGAACTACGTGACGCTGTGACTGACAGAACATGTTCAGTAAACGTGACTGAACTACGTCACACTGTGACTGACAGAACTTGTAAACATAAGTGAATTACGTCGCTCTGTGAGTGGGAGTTAAATTCCGTGCCAATATCGCTGATTGGTCATGCCCGGCCGGCCACGACCAATCAGGAAAGCATGGTTCAAATCCCTCGGCAATTCGAGGCCAGACTGCGCCTGTCACTGATTGGTCGCGGCCGGCCGTGACCAATATGACGTGGCTTTGTTCAATTTATCTGCACGTGTGACACCTCACCAGCAATCAGTAAGGTACCGTCACACTTGGCGACGCTCCAGTGATCCCTACCAGGTCGTATTGTTGTAGTGATCGCTGGAGCATCGCCAAGTGTGATGGTGCCCCCATTCTAACACAATCAGCGATCTCACAGAGGGGCCTGGTCGCTGCCGCGTGTCACACTGAGTGACATTGCTAGCGCCAGTCGGGGTACTTCTGCTGCGAGCGCGGATTTCCGTTACAAACAGATAGACAGACAGAATTAGACAATTATATAGTAGATATGGCACATCAGATATTGTCTTATACTAGCCTGCAGATATCTGAATTCAAGCATAGAAATGAAATCCGGGCACTGACCTGTGCACCGGACCCGTAGAAGCAGGACATCCTGCGAAGCGGTCACCGTCGGTCCTAGCACCTCCCTCCCTGTATCATGCACCTGCTGCTGTAAAATTTTTTTATTAAATTAATCAGCTGCAAACTGGAATGTTGAGTGCCGCCATCTTTTTTTCTCTGCAGATATTTGAGTTGTCTCAAAAGCATGCTATTTATTACCATCTTTTCAGGTAATCATTAAAACGTAACAACCACTGCGAGCACTCAGATTTTAATATTTTTTACACAGAGGTAGCCAACAATTAAGAGAGAAATCCGCCACTAAGCTCAAAAAGGGTGGAAATAAAAATGGAAAAAAAAATATACTGAATCTTTTACCACAAACTCATCTACTCAGGTTTGCTACTCAATCTTCACACATGGCCACATTATACAGGGGCCCTCCTCTCTCCCTGTCTAGCCCTGGTGTGTTGGATCAGATATTTTTCAGTCTTTGGACCATGTGTCAAATTTTACCATCAGTGTATCATCAATTTTTATTGTATGCAAAAACAATTAATTCAAGCTTCTCCTACCTGTTAAACATTAATAAGACTGACAGCAGCTCTTAATTGCATAGTTATAGTTATTTTTATACCCAGACAGCTTCCCCACATTTTTAAAACGTGGGTGGGACTTAGTTGTGTGTGACCCTCCTCAAAATTTCATTACCACATTTTTTATTGTATCTTCTAGAACTGTTGCAGAAATAACAATTGAGTGCAGGATTGGTTTTAAACAAAGTGGGGCCTTATATGCTAACACCATCACAGTCAAACATTTAGGTAACATTTACATGCGCTGAACTCAGACCATAAAACAAGTGCAATTAACAATATTGAAGTTGAACGGCACTTCTTTACCCGCCTCTTACACACTCTAGTAGATCAATCTGTCCCCTACAGTATCATGTTATCAGTTGTGATGGGTGCTTGGGATCGGGAGACTCGCCAGAGCTTTTTGTAAAGTCCGAGTCCGGGGCTGGAGATAACTCAAACTTGCGTCTGAATCCCGAGCTTGGACTTTATATTTATGGGATAGGTTGGGGGGGGGACTGTAAAATAAATCATATAATTAATAATAAACATTATGAATATACTTTCCGGTCCCGCGAAACATCCTGCAGTCCCACTGTCTCCCAGCCGCATCTACTTTTGGGGCTGCTCATTAACGTCTGGGGTTATTCACGGTTCGACACTCGGCTGTTTTCAGCTGATGTCGGCAGTGTTTGCGGTGACGTCAGGGTTCACCCGAGTTCATGGTCCGGGCCATGAACTCGATTCAATTTTGCCTGCCACTATCAGTCTCAGCCTGCTTCTCGCTCTGTATAGATGCTTGTCTATACAGAGCGATGTAGCAGAGCTGTCCCTGTGGACTACGTTGGACTGGGGATTTTTTTCTTCTTAATAGAGATGGAGTCTTTAAATGTGTTTTTTGTTTTATTTCTAATAAAAAAAATTTTTCTCTGTGCTGTGTTTTTTTTTACTGTTTACTAGAAATTCATGGTCGCCGTCTAATTTGGCATGACACCATGAATTCCATGAATTCTGGGCTTAGTACCAGCTGAGAATGCAAAGCTGGTATTAACACCTTGTGCCACCGCCATCAGGGCTACTGGACAAGCCGGGCAAAGCGCCTAGAAATGGCGCTATGATGAATCAGGCATTACCTTGGCAAGCAATCAAAATACAGGAAGCTCATTAATTTTTTAATTATTTATAAAAAAAAATAATGCATGGGCTCCCTCCATATTTTGATCACCAGCCTGGTGAAACCAAGCTTGGGGCTGTGATTCTCAGTGGGGTAAGGCGCACGCCTTCTGGGCCCCCCACGCTAAAAACTGCAGCCCATAGCCGCCCCTGGAAATGGCGCACTGTTTCTTAGCGATATTTCCAGGCGCTTTACCCAGCTCGTCTAGCGGCCCTGATGGCGGTGGCATGCTGGGTAATAAAGGGGTTAGGGCCAGATTTGTATTACCAGCTGGCACTAAGCCCAAAATTCATGGAGTCACTACAAATTATACATGGCCACCATGAATTTCTAGTACACATTAAAATGAAACATAACACAGAAAATATTCTATTAGAAATAAAATTTCTAGTAAACAGTAAAATAAAACAACAACACAGGAGAAAAAATATTTTATTAGAAATCTTTAATACCCAAAAATCCCTCCAATGTTGTTTCATTTTACTGTTTACTAGAAATTCATGGTGGCCCTGTCTAATTTGGCGTGACTCCATGAATTTCGGGCTTAGTGCCAGTTGATAATACAAAGCTGGCCCTATACCCATTATTACCCAATGTGTCACCGCCATCAGGGCCGCTGGAAGAATCTGGGTACAGCGCCAGAAAATAGCACTTCTATGAATGCCCTATTTTCTGGGGCGGCTGCAGGCTGCAATTCGCAGCGGGTAGGCCCAGACAGCTCGGGCTACCCTGCGCTGAGGATTCCAACCCACAGCTGCCTAGTTGTACCTGGCTGGAAACCAAAAATACAGCGAAAGCTCATGTGATTTTAATTTTTTTAGTTATCTTAAGGAATAATAGGATAAAATAAGGCTCAACTGTCTTGTGGTTTTGGTGCTTTTTTGGAATAGATGATGCAGATCAACACTTTGGACACAATGCATGAAGTTTCAGGCCTAAATTTCACCAAAAAGCATGAAATCTACAGCAAAAACCATGGGAAAAAGTCACGGTTATTGTGCTTTATTTGCCCAAGAGATGCAGATGAACACCTTGGACACAATACATGCAGTTTTAGGCCTAAATTGTAGCAAAAAAAGCATGAAATCTGTGGCAAAAAGAGAAAAACATTGCGTTTTTTGTGCTTTTTTTGGCACAGGAGATGTGGATGAACACCTAATCAGCAGCAAAAACATCACGCCACACATGAAGTGGTGTAAAAATCAATAAATAATTTTAAAAAATGACGTTGCGTTTTATGGTATTTTTTATTCTCAGCGCAGATAAAGTGGACAGCTATGAGCTGCCATCCCCAGCTGCCTGGCTTTACCTTGGCTGGCAATCAAAATACAGGGAAACCAAATAATTTTTTTTGAATTATTTAAAAAAATAATTAAAAAAAAATTTGTGGGCTGCCGCCATATTTTGATTGCCAGCCAGGCAAAACCCAGGGGCAGGGATTCTCAGCATGGTAAGGCCCATGCGTTCTAGGCCCCACGCTAAAAACCGCAGCCCACAGCTGCCCCTGGAGATGGCGCATTCATCATTTATTACCATTATAGGGTAATACAGGGGTCAATACCAGCTTTGTATTCTCAGCTGGTACTAACCTGAAATTCATGGTGTCGTGCTAAATTAGACATGGCCACAATGAATTTCTAGTAAACAGTTAAAAAAAACACAACACAGAGACAATTTTTTTTATTAGAGTTAAAACAAAAAACACATTTAGAGATTCCATCTTTATTAAAAAGAAAAAAATCCTCAGTCCAATGTTGTCCACAGGGACAGCTCTGCTACATCGCTCTGTATAGACGCTTGTCTATACAGAGCGAGAAGCAGGCTGAGACTGACAGTGACAGTCAAAGTTTAACCAAGTTTATGGCTCGGGCCATGAACTCGGGTGAACCCTAACGTCACCGCGCAAACACTGCCGACACTGGCCGAAAACAGCTGAGTGATGAGCAGTAGAGTGAATACCGCCAGAAGTTAATGAGCGGCCCTGGAAGTAGATGCGGCCGGGAGACAGCAGGACCGGTAAGTATAATCATAATGCTTATTATTAATTATATGCTTTATTTTACAGCCCTTGGACCCGAACTGTAACATGGGTTTCCCATGGAAACCCGTGTTCAGGACCTTGTGCATGAACACTATGTGTTCGGTACGGGTCCAGAACTTTACAGTTTGGGTTCGCTCATCACTAGTTATCAGCAACACATGTGCAGTTTATCTTGGGCATTGTGCTGCTTAGAACGATTATTTTGTTCTGCCATAAACAAAGTAATCACTTGATGAATAAGGAGCATTTTGCTTGTTTATTCAGTGATTTCCAACATGTTTACACCTATGAAGTCTTAACTTTGTATCCAGAATTTGTAAATGAATGCTACATATACATATACATATACATATGTAGAATCATCCAAGATAGGAGTAGTGTCTCTGGTCTGCGCTGCTGCTTGATAAATGACACACAGGGAGCCAACACATGTATCTGCTGCTCCTTTGTTCCTCCTCACACCAACACGTGTCGATGCTAACCTTGCACCTTCCTCAGGGTTACATTACATATCAACACAGATAATTGCCTTATATACAGTTTTACAACGGATGTTGATTTCCAAAAAAATGGTCCACATAGATGACGTAGACTATTTTTTTCGAAATCAACATCTGTTGCAAGGTGCAAGGTTAGCACCGAAAGACGTTGATGTGAGGAATAATAAAGGAGTAGCAGATATAAGTGTTGGCTCACTGTGTATCATTTATCAAGCAGCAGCGCGGACCAAAGACACTACTCCTATCTTGGATGATTCTGGATCTTTTGCCATGGTGCACGTGGCGGTGTAGGTCCTGCGGCAGCTGTCAGCTCAGACATACAAGCCGGTTGTGGGTGAACACAACCGAACCAGGTGAGCAGGGTCCATCTGGGGTCACCATTTAGTAAAACAAGTGATAAGGCACAATCTGAGCCTCTTTGTCTCCCTTGTTTTTTACATATACATATGTGACACAAACACCGTATGATACACACACATACGGTATGTATTTTTTTTTAGAAATCAGACTGTTTTTATCAATAAAAGTGGATACAAACATGTCAAGAAATCAGTATACATTCTGTTTAGTGATGAGCGAGTATGCTATGCGCTGCTCGGTACTCGCACGAGTATCACTGTACTCGGGCTACTCGGCGAGCACCGAGTACTCTCGCGATACTCGTGCTGTGCTCGTGGTCGTCATGTCTGCATGTTGGCGCTCTTTTGAGAGCCAGCCCACATGCAGGGATTGGCTGGCAGACCACTGCAATGCCACAGCCCTGTTAGTTGTGGCATTGCAGTAATTGGTCGGCCTGCACAGCGTGACCGAGCCTTCATAAGACCCGGCCGCGCTGTGCTCTGCACACAGGCATCCAGACAGTGAGTGTAGGGAGAGTGTCTGCTGCTGCTTAGGGACAGATTTGCGGCCCTCATAGGTAGATCCGGAGCAGGGCTGCAAACTGCTGCTGCTGACCACAACAGTCCTTCTCAGGACTAATCTAGGAGGATATAGGCAGGGTGATTCAGATCGGAATCCAAGCTTTTCTGTGACCATAACAGTCACCAGACTGTTGTACTTACCACCTTAATACAGGTTAGGGACTAAAATCCTACTCTCCTGTGACCATTACAGTCACCAGACTGGTGTACTTACTACCTTAATACAGGTTAGAGACAAAAATCCTACTCTCCTGTGGCCATTACAGTCACCAGACTGGTGTACTTACTACCTTAATACAGGTTAGGGACAAAAATCCTACTCTCCTGTGGCCATTACATTCACCAGACTGGTGTACTTACTACCTTGATACAGGTTAGGGACTAAAATCCTACTCTCCTGTGACCATTACATTCACCAGACTGGTGTACTTACTACCTTGATACAGGTTAGGGACTAAAATCCTAATCTCCTGTGATCTGAACTGTCACCAGACTGGTGTACTTACTACCTTAATACAGGTTAGGGACTAAAATCCTAATCTCCTGTGATCTGAACTGTCACCAGACTGGTGTACTTACTACCTTAATACAGGTTAGGGACAAAAATCCTACTTTCCTGTGACCATTACAGTCACCAGACTGGTGTACTTACTACCTTAATACAGGTTAGGGACAAAAATCCTACTCTCCTGTGACCATTACATTCACCAGACTGGTGTACTTACTACCTTGATACAGGTTAGGGACTAAAATCCTACTCTCCTGTGACCATTACATTCACCAGACTGGTGTACTTACTACCTTGATACAGGTTAGGGACTAAAATCCTACTCTTCTGTGACCATTGCAGTCACCAGACTGGTGTACTTACTACCTTGATACAGGTTAGGGACTAAAATCCTACTCTCCTGTGACCATTACATTCACCAGACTGGTGTACTTACTACCTTAATACAGGTTAGGGACAAAAATCCTACTCTCCTGTGACCATTACAGTCACCAGACTGGTGTACTTACTACCTTAATACAGGTTAGGGACTAAAATCCTAATCTCCTGTGATCTGAACTGTCACCAGACTGGTGTACTTACTACCTTAATACAGGTTAGGGACTAAAATCCTAATCTCCTGTGATCTGAACTGTCACCAGACTGGTGTACTTACTACCTTAATACAGGTTAGGGACTAAAATCCTAATCTCCTGTGATCTGAGCTGTCACCAAACTGGTGTACTTACTACCTTAATACAGGTTAGGGACAAAAATCCTACTCTCCTGTGACCATTACAGTCACCAGACTGTTGTACTTACTACCTTAATACAGGTTAGGGACAAAAATCCTACTCTCCTGTGGCCATTACAGTCACCAGACTGGTGTACTTACTACCTTAATACAGGTTAGGGACTAAAATCCTAATCTCCTGTGATCTGAGCTGTCACCAGACTGGTGTACTTACTACCTTAATACAGGTTAGGGACAAAAATCCTACTCTTCTGTGACCATTACAGTCACCAGACTGGTGTACTTACTACATTGATACAGGTTAGGGACTAAAATCCTACTCTTCTGTGACCATTACAGTCACCAAACTGGTGTACTTACTACATTGATACAGGTTAGGGACTAAAATCCTACTCTTCTGTGACCATTACAGTCACCAGACTGGTGTACTTACTACATTGATACAGGTTAGGGACTAAAATCCTACTCTTCTGTGACCATTACAGTCACCAAACTGGTGTACTTACTACATTGATACATGTTAGGGACTAAAATCCTACTCTTCTGTGACCATTACAGTCACCAGACTGGTGTCGCTGTATACAAGCAAAATGTGCAAGGGCGTTGGCAAGGAAGAAGGAAGTGAACGTGATGGTGGTGCAGGCAGAGGCCGAGGTCGTGTGCAAGCACTAATTTTGTAACAAGAAAGGAGCACATCTACTCGCTCACACGTCCTGTCCCAAATTCTTGGGGCCCGCTAAAGTACACCGCTCTTGAACCAACACCAGTGTCAACAGGTTGTTACTTGGATAGCGGATAATGCTTCAAGTCAGATGGGCACCTCCACAAACACCCTGTCATCCACACGATCAAGTGTCAGTAGCCGTGATACTGCACCGCACATTTCCCAACCTGATCCTCCTTCCTACCACCAGGCTGAGTACACGTCCACGGACATTACTGATCCCACACTTGGACACTCGGAAGTCCAGAAGTGTGTACCCATGGGTGAGTGGAGGTACATGGCAATTTCCCATAACAAAATTTAAATTCAGTTGTCATTTGTTGGTGGTGTAGTGAAGTCTGGCCCAATCCAACCCTTGTTCATCTTGATCAGAGTCAGCCTGTCAGCATTTTCAGTTGACAGGCGGGTGCGTTTATCAGTAATGATTCCACCTGCGGCTCTGAAAACACGCTCTGACAAAACGCTAGCGGCAGGGCAGGCCAGGACTTCCAAGGCGTAGAGAGCCAATTCATGCCACGTGTCCAGCTTGGAGACACAATTGTAAGGCACAGAGGAATCTAGCAGTACAGTTGTTTGATCTGCAAGGTACTCCTTCAGCATCTGGCCAAACTTAGCATTTCTTGTGGCACTACCCCGCACCTCAGGGGCTGTGGTACGTGATGGGCTTAGAAAACTGTCCCACATCGTAAAGACTGTTCCCCTACCTCTGGCGGATTGGACTTGTGCCCCTCTCGGCCGTACGCCTTGGTTGTCCACCGATTCCTGACCTATGCCGCTAGCGTTTTGTGAGGGGAATGATTTGCCTACTTCCGTGACTATGGCCTTCTGGAAATGCTGCATTTTGGCTGACCTCTCCGCCTCAGGAATGAGAGACATAAAGTTCTCCTTATAGCGTGGGTCTAACAGTGTTGCCAACCAGTACTGATTGTCGGCCAAGATGTTGTGAACGCGAGGGTCACGAGCCAGGCAGCTTACCATAAAGTCAGCCATGTGCGCCAGACTCTTAACAGCCATCACTTCAGTATCCAGACCAACACGATGACTGAACATGCTGTCCTCCTACCCCTCCTCCTCCTCATCTCCACTCTCCTCTGGCCAGCCACGCAGAATCGAGGGTATGACTGGTGTGCATGTCATATCCTCAATTTGGCCGGAGAGTTGCTCCATGTCTTCATCCTCCTCCTCCTCGTCATAGTCCTCCACTGCACGTTGTGATGATATGAGGCTGGGCTGTGTGTTTTCACCCACACCCACTACTGTTTCTTGCTCCAAGTCATCGCGCTCGGCCTGCAATGCATCCTCTTTGTTTTTCAGCAGAGACCGTTTTAGAAGGCAGAGTAGTGGTATGGTGACGCTAATAATGGCGTCATCGACGCTCACCATCTTGGTGGAGTCCTCAAAGTTTTGGAGGACGGTACATAGGTCGGACATCCATCTCCACTTCTCAGGTGTTATGTGTGGAGTTTGACCCATTTCCCGACGGCTTAGGTGATGCAGGTAGTCCACAACTGCCCTCTTCTGCTCACATATCCTGACCAACATGTGCAGAGTTGAATTCCAACGCGTGGGGACATCACACACCAGTCTGTGGGCCGGAAGACGCAAACGGCGCTGAAAGCCGGCAAGGGCGGCTGAAGCAGCAGGTGACTTGCGAAAATGTGCAGACAGACGGCAAACTTTTATCAGATGTTCAGACAGCTCTGGGTATGACTTTAGAAACCTCTGAACCACCAGGTTGAGCACATGGCCCACGCATGGAACATGCGTCAGCTGGCCTCGCCTCAAAGCTGCCACCAGGTTCCGGACATTGTCACACACGACCTTTCCTGGCTTTAGGTTCAGAGGTGTGAGCCAGTGATCTGCCTGCTGTTTCAGAGCTGTCCACACCTCTTCTGCATTGTGGGGTTTGTCACCTATGCAGACTAGCTTCAGCACAGCCTGTTGCCGCTTCGCAGAGGCAGTGCTGCAGTGCTTCCAGCTTGGGACTGGTGTGGAGGGTACAGTGGATGAGGATGAGGAGGAGGAGGAGGCTGAAGAGCATGACATTCCGGAGCTGTAGAGTGTCAGTGAAACCCTGACAGATGTAGGGCCTGCTATCCTTGCTGTGGGAAGGACGTGTTCCGTCCCTCGCTCAGACTGTGTCCCAGCCTCCACAATATTAACCCAGTGTTTTGTCAAGGAGATGTAGCGGCCTTGCCCACAAGCACTTGTCCACGTGTCTGTGGTTAGGTGGACTTTGGCTGAAACAGCGTTATTCAGGGCACGTGTGATGCTGTTGCACACGTGGTTATGCAATGCGGGGACGGCACATCTGGAGACATAGTGGCGGCTGGGGGACCGAGTAACGTGGGACAGCAGCCGCCATCAGGTCGCGGAATGCTTCCGTCTCCACCAGCCGGAAAGGCAACATTTCTAGCGCTATGAGTCGCGAAATGTGATAATTCAGGACTGTGGCATGTGGGGCGTTGGCAGCATATTTGTGCCTGTGTTCAAAGGTTTGCTGAATGGATAATTGAACACTGCGCTGGGACAAGGACGTGCTTGATGGTGGGGTTATTTGTGCGTGGGCAACTTCAGGTGCAGGGCCGGAGGCTTGTTCGCGGCCAGCATGTACAGGGCATTGGCTCGCATGCACAACACGCGAAGACGTAGCAGTGACATCAGCAAGCACCGCTCCTCGACTCTGTTGTACTTCCCACAAAGTCGGGTGCTTGGCTGACATGTGCCTGATCATGCTGGTGGTGGTCAGGCTGCTAGTTTTCGTACCCCTGCTGCTGCTGGCATGGCAGGTGTTGCAAATGGCCTTTTTAGAGTCATCTGGAGCCAACTTAAAAAACTGTCAGACTCGGGAAGACCTAACATTTGCACAGGCACCTTGTGTCGTGTTGTTGTTCCGGGGAACGGTTGCCTGCCTTCTGCCTGCGGACCCAACCCTGCTTTGTACTGCCTGTTGGGATGCTACGCCTCCCTCCCCCTGTGCACTGCTGTCCTTGCTCTGCATATTCTCCTGCCAGGTTGGGTCAGCTACTGGATCATCCACCACGTCGTCTTCCTCTTCCTTGGCTAATCGCTGGACTGCTCTTCCTTCTCCTCATGTACCACCATGATGACTGTTACAATAGTTAGGCTGTTGTTTCAGGTATACCCCCAGTGGTAAATTTTTACACCCATTCTTTTTGAATGGGCATTACAACTACAGGATACACGCTCCTTTTCAATGGGAAAAATGTTTTGAGGCCCTCATGCACGTCTCTATCCAGGGACAATGTGGAGCCTCCCAATTTTTGGCTGCCCTGCCAAAGGGCTATACTACAATACACCCACTTGAGGTTTACAGGCCCTCCTGCATGTCGGTATGCATGGGTCATTGTTGAACCTCCCAATTTTTGGCTGCCCTGGCCAAAGGGCTATACTACAATACACCCACTTCAGGTTTACAGGCCCTCCTGCACGTCTCTATCCTGGGACAATGTGGAGCCTCCCAATTTTTGGCTGCCCTGGCCAAAGGGCTATACTACAATACACCCACTTGAGGTTTACAGGCCCTCCTGCATGTCTGTATGCATGGGTCATTGTAGAACCTCCCAATTTTTGGCTGCCCTGTCAAAGGGCTATACTACAATACACCCACTTCCTTACAATGGGCACTTCAGGTTTACAGGCCCTCATGCACGTCTCTATCCAGGGGCATTGGTGAACCTCCAAATTTTGGACTGCCCTGGCAAAGGAAAATACTACAATAGACCCAGTTCCTCAAAATGGGCACATCATGTCAAGAGGCCTTCATGTACGTATCTTCTCAGGGACATCGGAGTGCCGCACAATGTTTTCACGTAAAATCTTTCATGTAATCACAAAAAGTAACATACACCAGCTGTATCTCACTATTGGGTATGTGCCCTTAACATTTCCACCCTAAATATTCATTTTGGTATCATTTTGGAAGGTTTTCTGGTGACTCCGTAAAATTGGCGTGAAACTCGGACAAGATTGTTCACGGCTGTGACTTTTGAGTGAGAAATGCTTCCAGGGGTCTTCCCCATGGTGTTGCCATGTCATTTCAGCACTCTTCTGAGACTTTTGTGACATTTTTAGGGTTTCTACATGCTGCCGGCAGTCATTTCATAAAAATACTCGGGTCTCCCATAGGATAACATTGGGCTCGGTACTTGGGCCGAGTACACGAGTATCTCGGGATGCTCGGCCCGAGCTTTGAGCACCCGAGCATTTTAGTACTCGCTCATCACTAATTCTGTTCTACTAATAATCATCCCCGATCCCTCTCTCCCCTACCCCCCTCCCCAGACAGCATATCCCATAACTTCTTTCAAGATATCCTGCACAGCAAGTGAACATAAATTCCATCGTCCTGTCAATATGACGTGTCCTTAATTGAGAAATTTGTAATATCAGTAAATAGCGAGATGAAGGATAGCTCAAACATCCAAATGTACAGAGGCTCCTCTACATTCCACACCCATAACTATCCTCCTCCCCTGCCAGTTATCTCCCATATCTCAACCATGGGGTCCACAGCTTGTCATACAGTTTAGTATTATTCTTTTTTTCGTATATACCTTTCTCCAGCTGAATAATGTAATCCATCTGTCTGATATAATGCTTCCTAGATGGTGGGTCTTCTCTAGTCCAGTTTCTGGCAATTAACTTTCTCACCACATAAAGTGATCTAGCAATTGCAATTTTCAGAATATTGTCAACCCCAATTTCTTCAACACAACCCAGCAGACAGATCAATGGCTCCCTGGGAAGGACGCATCCATAAGCACCCTCTATCCTGTTAATAACAGTAATCCAAAATTATGACAACCTGGAACAGGTCCACATCATATGGAAAATCCCTGCATCGAGTCCTCTACATCTTGGGCATTCAGACCTATCCAATATGTCACTTCTTTATCTACTTTAAACAGGTTTGACTTAGCCCAATTTATCGTTAATCCCAATATTTTCCCAAATATCTTAATGACCCGCATGGCATGATCCAACGATTCTGAAGAGTCTCCCAGGAATAGCAGAAGGTCGTCCACGTATAAGGCGATTTTTTTCTTCCAAATCTCCATATTTAAACCCTTGTATCTCCTTAGTGTTCCAAATAATTGCAGCTAAAAGTTCTATAGCAATAGCAAACAGGATTGGTGACAACGGACGCCCCTGCCTTGTCCCCCTATGCAGCCGTATCCCTGGGGACAGCGTACCATTAATTCTGAGCTTGGCCGTTGGATGGGTATACAGCAGTTGCACCCAAGCAATAAAATGTTGGCCAAACCCCATATGTTGCATAACTCTCCAATAATATGACCACTCCACACTATCAAATGCTATATGGACGTCTAGCGAAACAACCACCCTCCGGCCCGGGTTGTCAGACGGCAACTGCATATTCAGGTATAATCTCCTTATATTGGCAGCTGTTGATCTATTGGGCATAAATCCTGACTGATCTGCATGGATCAGGCTGGAGATAACGCGAGTTAGCTGGTTTGACAATACCTTAGCCAAGAGCTTCACGTCTGATGTCAATAGAGATATTGGTCTATATGAGCCCGGAAGTTTAGAATCTTTGCCTTCTTTGGGGATTACAACTATTACTGCTTTCCTCATAGATACAGGTAGTACACCCTTCTTTTTAGCCTCCTCAAAGACTGTTAATAGTTTGGGTAGCAGGGTTTCCTCTAATTGCTTGTATATTTCGGCAGGTAAACCATCTGATCCTGGAGCCCTATCGTTGGTCATGCCATGCAGGGCTTCCTCCAATTTTTCAACCTTAATAGGGTATTCTAATTTATCCCTGTCTTCCACAGATAACACAGGAAGTGTCCCTTTTGTAAGGAATGATTCCACCTCTTCCGACTGAGCCATTCCACTCGATGTATATAACGTTTTATAGAAATTCATAAAGATCTCCAATATATCACCCGTCTCGGTGACCTGTGTTCCCATTGCAGT
>JARQOC010003149.1:0-18735 GCA_033576535.1 Allobates femoralis | reverse complement strand
TAGGGGGGGGCTGTGTATGGATGGATAGGGGTCTTACTAGGGGGGGGCTGTGTATGGATGGATGGGGGTCTTACTAGGGGGGGTGTGTATGGATGGATGGGGGTCTTACTAGGGGGGGGGCTGTGTATGGATGGATAGGGGTCTTACTAGGGGGGCTGTGTATGGATGGATAGGGGTCTTACTAGGGGGGGGGCTGTGTATGGATGGATGGGGGTCTTACTAGGGGGGGGGGGCCGTGTATGGATGGATGGGGGTCTTACTAGGGGGGGGGCTGTGTATGGATGGATGGGGGTCTTACTGGGGGGGGGCTGTGTATGGATGGATGGGGGTCTTACTAGGGGGGGCTGTGTATGGATAGATAGGGGTCTTACTAGGGGGGGGGGGCTGTGTATGGATGGATGGGGGTCTTACTAGGGGGGGGGCTGTGTATGGATGGAAGGGGGTCTTACTGCTTACTGGGGGTGGCTGTGTACTGATAGATGGGGGGGCTGTGTACGCATAGATGGGGGGGCTTACTGGGGGGGTCTGTATGGATAGATGGGGGGCTGTTACGGATAGATGGGGGGGCTTACTGGGGGGGTCTGTATAGATAGATGGGGGGCTTGCTGGGGGGCTGTACGGATAGATGGGGGGGCTGTTTGCAGTGATGCCAACACACGTGCTGTAGTCAGTACTTTTTGTTCACCTCTGCTTCCGTCTACAACACTGAACCATTCGGGTTCCCCATTACATTTACTACCCAACTATTCTCACGGACTCACGACATCAGCGGCCTTTGTTTGTTGACCAGCACTGAGCGCGGTTTATAAGCTCCCTAAGGCTGCGTTCACACTGGGCGTATTTGCGGCGCTTTTTTGCGCACGTATTTCCCCCCAAAGCGCATTTGCATCTGCATGTCACAGCAAAGTGAATGCACTTGCACTTTTGCTGTTCACACGCAGCGCAATTTTCCGCCGCGCTTTTATGGGAGAACGCGCACGTAAAAAGAATGAACATGTTCATTCTTTCTGCCTTTTTACATGCGCGCTTTTATGGGAGAAAGCGCGCACGTAAAAAGAATGAACATGTTCATTCTTTCTGCCTTTTTACGTGCGCCTTCTCCCATAGGCCCCATTTTAACCCCTGGAATTACGCATCGCCATTCAGACGATGCGCATTGCAGCGCGGGGCAAGGGGCATGTGGAGGAAATTATGTCACACAGGAACAGCCCCAGGGACAGCAGGAACAGGAAATCCCATCATTTTGGGATTCCTGCTTTCCCGTGGCTGTCCCTGGGTCCCACCGCACCCGCCGGCCATTATCCAATGATCCAGCTTCCCCTGTGTCCTGTCCCCGCTCCGTCCAGCCCCCCCTGTGTCCTGTCCAGCCCTCCCCTGTGTCCGGCCTGCACCCCCCATACCGGTCCCCGCCATCCACCCGCCCTCCTATAGTTTTTCTGCCGGCGGGCTCATGCGCCCGCCGGTCAAGCTGCAGACCCCCTCCCCCCTGCTCATACCCACCCCCAGCCCCGCTCACCTATTCCGGTCCGGCGGGGTGCACCGGCCTGCACCATCGGCCTCCTCTGCAGTCTCCGGTGTGGCCCCTCTTCTTCTCAGGGGCTCCTCCTCTTTATCGGTGGGTAAGTATGGATGAATGGGTGGATGGATGGGTGAATGGATGTATGTGTGCATGGATGTGCGTGCTTGGATGTGTGCGTGCTTGGATGTGTGGTGTGGATGTGCATGCGAAGATGTGTGCATACGTGGATGTCAGCGGTGCGTGCGTGCGTGGATGTGCTTGCGTTGATGTGTGCGTGAATGTGTGTGTGGATGTGGATGGATGTGCGTGCGTGGATGTCAACATGCGTGTGTGGATGTGCTTGCGTTGATGTGTGCGTGGATGTGCGTGCGAAGATGTGTGCGTACGTGGATGTGAGCATGCGTGTGTGGATGTCAGCGTGCGTGCGTGGATGTCAGCGTGCGTGGATGTCAGCGTGCGTGCGTGAATATTTGCGTGCTTGGATGTGCGTGCGTGGTTGTGTGCGTGCGTGGATGATGGGTGCAACAAGGGATCAAGTGTCCTCTTGTTATAGTCTCTGGAATCATAGTCATGGTGCACTGTATGACAGATCATTGTCATACAGTGCACCATAACTCTGACCCCCGAGACTAGGAAGAGGACACTTGATCCCTTGCTGTAGTCTCTGGATTGAGCAGAGGGCGATCGAGCGTCGTGGGACCTTTGTGGACTACGTCGGAGGCGATCGAGCGTCGTGGGACCTTCGTTGTGGACTTCGTCGGAGGCGAGTCGAGCGTCGTGGGACGTTCGTTATGGACTACGTCGGATCTTTATAATAAAGATGGAGTCCGAATTTTGTTTGTGTTTTTTTTTCAAATAAAAAGATTTTTCTATGTGTGTATTTTCTGACTATTTACCAGAGATTCCTAATGGCGGGTCTAACATTGACCCTATATTATGAATCTCGGGCTTAGTGCCAGCTGCCAATAAAAAGCTGGCATTAACCCCATTATTACCCAGTTTGCCACCGGCACCAGGGCAACTGGAAGAGCATGGGTACAGCGCCAGAAAATGACGCTTCAATGAATGCGCCATTTTCTGGGGCAGCTGCGGGCTGCAATTCGCAGCATGGGGGGCCCAGAACGCTTGGGCCTTTCCATGCTGAGGATTCCAGCCCCCAGCTGCCTAGTTGTACCTGGCTGGGCCCTATGTCATTTTTTTTTTTCAAGAATTAGTGCTAGAAATAAAAAGGCTTCGCTGTATTTTTGGTTGCAGCCAGGTACGAGGCAGCTGGGGGTTGCTGGCAGTCTGTAGCTGCCAAGTTGTACCTGGCTGGACCAAAAATATGGCAGAGCCCCACGCCATTTTTTTTTTCTAGAATTAGTTCTAGAAATAAAAAAAGGCCTTCGATGTATTTTTTGTAGCCAGCCAGGTACAACTTGGCAGCTGGCAGACTGGAATCCTCAGCGTGGAGAGGCCCAAATGTTGTGGGCCCCAAACGCTGCAAATTTCAACCCACAGCCACCCAAGAAAATAGCGCATTCGTTAAAGGCGGCATTTTCTGGTGCTGTACCCCAACTCTTCCAGTTGCCCTCGTGCACTCGGGTTCTCCATACACGACATGGTGTCCGCTAACAATTTCAATGGAAAATTAGCTCCAATTGTTAGCGGAAACCATGTCGGGTATGGAGAGCCCCTCCCTGTGTGCCTGAACATTGGAGCTTCCCCACAAGTGACCCCATTTTGGAAACTAGACCCCCGAAGGAACGTATCTAGATGCATAGTGATCACTTTGAACCCCCAGATGCTTCACAAATTCATCCATAAAAATACGTTCCTTGGGTGGTCTAGTTTCCAAAATGGGGTCACTTGTGGGGGAGCTCCAATGTTTAGGCACATAGGGGCTCTTCATATCCTACAAGGTGTCCGCTAACAATTCCAATTGTTAGTGGACACCATTTTGCGTATGGAGAGCCCCTGTGTGTCTCCACATTGGAGCTACCCCACAAGTGACCCCATTTTGGAAACTAGACCCCGAAGGAACGCATCTAGATGCATAGTGAGCACTTTGAACCCCCAGATGCTTCACAAATTGATCCGTAATAATGAAAAAATAAATTATTTGTGGAAAAAAAAAGTGCTTTTTCATTTTTACAGATGAATTTGTGAAGCATCTGGGGGTTCAAAGTGCTCACTATACATCTAGATGCGTTCCTTCGGGGGTCTAATTTCCAAAATGGGGTCACTTGTGGGGGAGCTCCAATGTGGAGACACACAGGGGCTCTCCAAACGCGACATGGTTTCCGCTTACAAATTGAGCTCATTTTCCATTCAAATTGAAAAGAAAGGAAATGACATCACAAGGCTTTTTTTTAACAAACTTTATTTCTATGTTTGCAGTACACATGCAGAAAAATACGCGTCCGTAAAAAAACGCATAAAAAAAAACCGCATGTGTGTGAACACACATGCGTATTTTACGCGCGTAAAAAAAACGCGCGTATTTCTTTAGAAAACTGCATGCGTAAAAGTATGCGACAAAATACGCACTGTGTGAACGTAGCCTTAGGGCTCAAACAGACCGGCGACTTAATTTCATGCATAAAGTCCCGCTCTGAACTTAGTACCTGAAAAGGAAGCTCGTACTTACCTGCCCCCATAACCCGGCCTGTCTTCATGCGCTGCCTGACGGGACTCTCAGCGCAGGAACTCTTGGGAGAGGGCAGCGCACGAGGACAGGCCGGGTTATGGGGGCGGCGCCGACAGGTAAGTACGAGCTTCATTTTCAGGCACTAAGTTCAGAGCGGGACTTCATGCGTGAAATCAAGTCGCCGGTCTGTTTGAGCCCTTATGGAGCTTATGAACCGCGCTCAGTGCTGGTCAACAAACAAAGGCCGCTGATGTCGTGAGTCCGTGAGAATAGTTGGGTAGTAAATGTAATGGGGAACCCGAATGGTTCAGTGTTGTAGACGGAAGCAGAGGTGAACAAAAAGTACTGACTACAGCACGTGTGTTGGCATCACTGCAAACAGCCCCCCCATCTATCCGTACAGCCCCCCATCTATCTATACAGACCCCCCAGTAAGCCCCCCCATCCATCCGTACAGCCCCCATCTATCCATACAGACCCCCCAGTAAGCCCCCCCATCTATCCGTACAGCCCCCCAGTAAGCTCCCCCATCTATCCGTACAGCCCCCCATCTATCCATACAGACCCCCCCCATCTATCCGTACAGCCCCCCCATCTATCCATACAGCCCCCCAGAAAGCCCCCCATCTATCTATACAGACCCCCAGTAAGCCCCCCCATCCATCCGTACAGCCCCCCATCTATCCATACAGACCCCCCAGTAAGCCCCCCCATCTATCCGTACAGCCCCCCAGTAAGCTCCCCCATCTATCCGTACAGCCCCCATCTATCCATACAGACCCCCCCATCTATCCGTACAGCCCCCCATCTATGCGTACACAGCCCCCCATCTATCCGTACACAGCCCCCCCATCTATCCGTACACAGCCCCCCCCCAGTAAGACCCCCATCAATCCATACACAGCCCCCCTAGTAAGACCACCCATCCATCCATACACAGCCCCCCCCCCTAGTAAGACCACCCATCCATCCACAGCCCCCCCTAGTAAGACCCCCATCCATCCATAAACAGCCCCCCCCTAGTAAGACCACCCATCCATACACAGCCCCCCTAGTAAGACCACCCATCCATCCATACACAGCCCCCCCTAGTAAGACCACCCATCCATCCATACACAGCCCCCCCTAGTAAGACCACCCATCCATACACAGCCCCCCCTAGTAAGACCACCCATCCATCCATCCACAGCCCCCCCCCTAGTAAGACCACCCATCCATACACAGCCCCCCTAGTAAGACCACCCATCCATCCATACACAGCCCCCCCCTAGTAAGACCCCCATCCATCCATACACAGCCCCCCCCTAGTAAGACCACCCATCCATCCATACACAGCCCCCCCTAGTAAGACCCCCATCCATACACAGCCTCCCCCCTAGTAAGACCACCCATCCATCCATACACAGCCCCCCCCTAGTAAGACCACCCATCCATCCATAGACAGCACCCCCCTAGTAAGACCACCCATCCATCCATACACAGCCCCCCAATACCAGTCAATAGAGAAGCCTGATGCAGTAGAAGCGCCAGTGTTTTGAACAGCAAGGCGGGAAGACCGGCAGGTCGGGGGGGCGGGGCTTTCACAGTGAATGAAGCTCGCGCAGGGAAGCCAGCCTCCGCCGCGAACACTAAATTAGAGGCGCGAGCACGAGCGCGCGGCAGTCGCGCGCATGCGCAGAAGGAATTAGAGCCGAGCGCGCGACTGCCGCGCGCATGCGCAGTAGAAGGATTCGACTGCAGGGATCCGCTCGTTCGAATAGGCATTAAAAAAAAAAAAGAACAAACAGGTCAAGAAAATTCGTTCTGATTGGTTACTCCATGGTTACGAGACACGACCTCGTCGATTGGGCGCTAAGTACACGCGTTCTGATTTGCCCGCATTCTAATGCGCTGATTGGTTCTCTCGCCGGTCCATTCCGCCGCCTTTTCTTCCTCCTTTCCACCAAGTGACGTCACTTCCTGCTGTCCGGTGAGGCAGCCGCCATATTTTCTCCGGTTTGAAATGGCGAATAACAACGCGGTGGCCCTTGGGGGGACCCCGCAACCCACTCAGACAGGTGGTGGGGGGAACAAATCCGCGCCCTCTGGGAAGCCCGGGAATGTACTGCCGCTGTGGGGCAATGAAAAGACCATGAATCTAAACCCCATGATTCTGACCAACATCTTGTCCTCTCCATATTTCAAGGTGCAGCTGTATGAGCTGAAGACTTACCACGAGGTGGTGGACGAGATCTACTTCAAGGTGTGTGTACCGGGGGGGAGGAGGACCGGGGCATGTGCTGGGACTCTGCGGCCTCCTCAGTGCGAGCCTGGTGAGGCGGGGGATGGGGCAGGTGCTATGTACCGGCTGTGGGGGGAGTCTAGGGATGGGGCAGGTTCTGTGTACCGGGGGGGGGGGATATGGGAGTCTAGGGATGGGACAGGTTCTGTATACCGGCTGGGGGGGATATGGGAGTCTAGGGATGGGGCAGGTTCTGTGTACCGGGGGAGGGGGGGGGATATGGGAGTCTAGGGATGGGGCAGGTTCTGTGTACCGGGGGTGGGGATATGGGAGTCTAGGGATGGGGCAGGTTCTGTGTACCGGGGGAGGGGGGGGGATATGGGAGTCTAGGGATGGGGCAGGTTCTGTGTACCGGGGGTGGGGATATGGGAGTCTAGGGATGGGGCAGGTTCTGTGTACCGGGGGTGGGGATATGGGAGTCTAGGGATGGGGCAGGTTCTGTGTACGGGGGGTGGGGATATGGGAGTCTAGGGATGGGGCAGGTTCTGTGTACCGGGGGTGGGGGGGGGGGGGATATGGGAGTCTAGGGATGGGGCAGGTTCTGTGTACCGGGGGTGGGGGGGGGGGGATATGGGAGTCTAGGGATGGGGCAGGTTCTGTGTACCGGGGGTGGGGGGGGGGGGGGATATGGGAGTCTAGGGATGGGGCAGGTTCTGTGTACCGGGGGTGGGGGGGGGGGGGATATGGGAGTCTAGGGATGGGGCAGGTTCTGTGTACCGGGGGTGGGGGGGGGGGGGGGATATGGGAGTCTAGGGATGGGGCAGGTTCTGTGTACCGGGGGTGGGGGGGGGGGGGATATGGGAGTCTAGGGATGGGGCAGGTTCTGTGTACCGGGGGTGGGGGGGGGGGGGGGGATATGGGAGTCTAGGGATGGGGCAGGTTCTGTGTACCGGGGGTGGGGGGGGGGGGGGATATGGGAGTCTAGGGATGGGGCAGGTTCTGTGTACCGGGGGTGGGGGGGGGGGGGGATATGGGAGTCTAGGGATGGGGCAGGTTCTGTGTACCGGGGGTGGGGGGGGGGGGGGGATATGGGAGTCTAGGGATGGGGCAGGTTCTGTGTACGGGGGTGGGGGGGGGGGGGGGATATGGGAGTCTAGGGATGGGGCAGGTTCTGTGTACCGGGGGTGGGGGGGGGGGGGGATATGGGAGTCTAGGGATGGGGCAGGTTCTGTGTACCGGGGGTGGGGGGGGGGGGGATATGGGAGTCTAGGGATGGGGCAGGTTCTGTGTACCGGGGGTGGGGGGGGGGATATGGGAGTCTAGGGATGGGGCAGGTTCTGTGTACCGGGGGAGGGGGGGGGGGGAGATGGGAGTCTAGGGATGGGGCAGGTTCTGTGTACCGGGGGAGGGGGGGGGGGGGAGATGGGAGTCTAGGGATGGGGCAGGTTCTGTGTACCGGGGAGGGGGGGGGATATGGGAGTCTAGGGATGGGGCAGGTTCTGTGTACCGGCTGGGGGGGGGGAAATATGGGAGTCTAGGGATGGGGCAGGTTCTGTGTACTGGCTGGGGGGGGAAATATGGGAGTCTAGGGATGGGGCAGGTTCTGTGTACCGGCTGGGGGGAAGGGAGAGTCTAGGGACCCGCTTCTCTGAATGCAGCATGCATGCTGCATCCAGTGCTGCAATTACTTTGCCATGCAGCAGGGGGGTGACAGGTCCTCTTTAAGGTGCTGAAAAAGTAAAGGGCTACTGCACCCCTGAGGCCTCTTGTACCCACCATGTTCCCTGCCCTTCCTCCTCTATTGTTAATATGGACATGTTACCGCTGTGTCCAGTGATTGTCAACAGTGATCCTACGTCCATATTAACAGATCATCACTAGGGTTAATAAAATAGGCCATCAGGGGACCCGGGAAGTGTTGAAGCAGGAGGAGGTTGGTGAGGTATTACTGACATTACGATTATATTGTATTCTAAGGTCCCTAAAGGGGTGGTCCAATATAAAAAAAATCCCTTTTATAAGTATTTCCAACCCCTAACCACTTTTGTGATTTACTATATTTTAAAATACTGTACGTCTATCTTTATACAGCTCATCATTGTGTGTATGTGGGAGTTTTTGCAGTCACTTTTCCATTCTACAACCCCTGGCAAAAATTATGGAATCACCGGGCTCGGAGGATGTTCATTCAGTTTAATGTTGTAGGAAAAAAGCAGATCACAGACATGGCACAAAACTAAAGTAATTTCAAATGGCAACTTTTATGGCTTTAAGAAACACTAAAAGAAATCCAGATTAAAAAAATGTGGTAGTCAGTAAGGGTAATTTTTTTTAGACCAAGCAAAGGGGAAAAATTATGGAACCACTCAATTCTGAGAAAAAAAAGTGGAATCAGGAAAAACAAACACAAAATCACACTCCAATACATCACTAGTATTTTGTTGCATCACCTCTGGATTTAATAACAGCTTTCAGTCTTTGAGGCATGGTCTTAAGGCCCCGTTACACGGTGAAACATAGCCGGCAACTCACGGGAACGCGCACGTTTTTGGCCGCTGGCTAAGAACACTGTGCTGCTGTTGCAGGGGGAGACATCGCTGACGATGTTGAAAGCTATCGCTGCCAGGGTTAAATTCAACACTGGCAGCATCGTTAACATTGGACTCAATGGGGGAAGTTGCTTTGAACATCATCAGAGTTGCGATGTCGCACTGGGCGATTCTGCCAGATTACCTGAGCAACTATCGCCGTTGATATCACCCTGTTACACAGGGCAACGCACTGGCGATGTTGCTGCAACTTCGCCACGCCCCTCAGTTGCCGGCGATGTTTCCTGAGATGTTTTACCCTGTAACGGGGCCTTATATGTGTGAAAAACAGTACTCTTCATCAATCTGACTCCAACCTTCTCTGATTGCTGTTGCCAGATCAGCTTTGCAGGTTGGAGCCTTGTCATTGACTATTTTCTTCAACTTCCATCAAAGAATTTCAATTGGATTGAGATCTGGACTATTTGCAGGCCATGACATTGACCTTATGTGTCTTTTTTTATCAAGGAATGTTCTCATGAGTCTTTGCTATATGGCAAGATGCATTATCATCTTGAAAAATGATTTAATCATCCCCAAACATCCTTTCAATTGATGGGATAAGAAAACTGTCCAAAACATCAATGTAAACTTGGGCATTTATTGAAGATGTAATGACAGCCATCTCCGAGTGCCTTTACCTGACATGCAGCCTCATTTCATCAATGACTGTGGAAATTTGCATGTTCTCTTCATGCAGTCAGCTTTATAAATCTCATTGGAATGGCACCAAGCAAAAGTTCCAGCATCATCACCTTGCCCAATGCAGATTCGCGATTCATCACGGATGTGACTTTCATCCAGTCATCCACAGTCCACGATTGCTTTTCCTTAGTGCATTGTAACCTTGTATTTTTGTGTTTAGGTGTTAATGATGGCTTATGTTTAGCTTTTCTGTATGTAAATTCCATTTCATTTAGGTGGTTTCTCAAGGCCGGGTTACACAATGTCTCTGCAACGTCACAGGGTGTTCTACATTAAAGTATTTCTGTATTATGTCTGTGTCAGGGTTCCACCAAGTTAGAAATGTACATGACTGGATTAAAACGACGAATTTGGAGGAACTGATAAAAGGACGGTGTAAAGTTGGGACAAATCTGCAAAGGATGGGAATACAGGGCCATCTAAAGGCCCCGTCACACCTGGCGATGGGGATGTCGGCGGTGACTGGGGGTGTGCGCGCACATTTTTTGGTGCCCCGCCAGCGTCACCGTCCCCCATTTACACAGGGTGACATCTCCAGCCCCACGCCGGCGAGCTGTCAGGCGGCATCGCCGCTGGGGTGTCTCAAAACCCAGCGGCGATACAGGACATCGCCTGACAGGTCAACGGCGGCCAGTTACATGGGGCGATGTGAGCACTGCTCTGAAACCAGGCGACTGTCTGGCGGCGCCGACATCACCCCTTTACATGAGGCGACGTAGGGACAAAGATGCCACGGATAGGCCACGCCCCTACGTTGCCTATGTAATAGGCGACGATGTCGCCCCGTGTGACGGGGGCTTAAGAGTAAGTGTGCTTGCACCTTATTTCACCCACAGGTCTAGAGACAACCTAGAGATGTGTGCCTCGATCGCTTTTAGAGAAATGTATTTAAATAGGGATTTTGTCAGTGTTCTATCAAGGTTATCCACATGCGCGGCTTGTTGGCTTACACCTAAAGGGTGTACACACGTCACCAGGACCGGATGTGACGCAAATAGCGTCACACCGGCTATTACGCCCGTACAGAAGGGCGAGGAGGACTAGGATTAGTTATCACGCCCATCGGGGCGTGATCAGAAACGGGTCAGGAGGACGTAGTAGTCTCACAGGGAACGCCCTGTGAGACTTATTCAAGGTGAAGTCCCTGATATGTAAGTGTATAATGGCGTTTTTTCACAATGCTGCTGAACGCTTTTTTTTTTTTTTTGTTTGTTTGTTTTTTTTTACAGAAAAGGATCGCTGCTTATGATCTTTAAGGGTGCAGGGACAGGTATTAATAGAGTTGAGGGTCATTTGGAGGGGTCAGGTTCCCTTTAAGGTACCGTCACACGGGGAGATATCGCCGGCGATGTTGCCGGCAACCGAGGGGCGTGGCCAGGTTGCGGCGACATCGCCGGCGAATTGCCGCGTGTGACAGGGCGATAATCAGGCGATGAATCGCCTGAGTCACATCGCCAGGTTTCCCAACAATGTTGGGAAACCTGGCGATGTTGCTCAGGCGATTCTGCCTGATCGCCCTGTGTAACGCGGCAACCGCAATGTTACGGGCGATTCCGCCTATCTACAACATTGCGGGTTATCGCTCGCTGGGTTGCTGGGCAACTCAGCGAGCGATAGCCGCGGCAACTAGCCGGCGACATCGCCGGTAAGTTGCTCAGTGTGACATCTCACGGCGATGTTGTCAGGGGTGCGCGCTCCCGCGATCCCGGCAACATCGCCGGCGATATGTCCCTGTGTGACGGTACCTTTAAAGGTGTAGGACACCTTCTTGGCTAGTAATGAAGTTAAAATGTTTAACATCAAGAGGAGGTTTTTACCTGATGCAATCAGTTCTGGTGTGTCACGCTTTGTTGATAGAAGGGATGTATAACAATAATGGCAATGCTGTGAATAAACTGTATACAAGTGGTGGTTAGTGCTAATGTTTATCTTCCACTCCTTGTATGTCTCTCACTACCCTAAGTACCTTTTCTTATAATGCCTGTACGGTTCTTTCCTTTGCCCTATTGCACTCGGCAAATTAATAAAAGGAATGCTTAAGACTCTACACTCTATCTACCATTGGGATTACCACCAAGTAAGTGACGTTCCTAGGGCGGCTTCACACTGCGGTCAGGTCCGGTCCACATGCAGCTGCCGCCGCTGATAGGTCGGGACCGCAGCTAGCTCATGGGGCTGCACACGGACAGGAGGGCAAATTAGCCCTCCAGTTCTGTGTGCTGATCCAGTCCGGGGCTGTCAGGTTGATCCCTGACAGCCCCGGACCTGACCTGACCTGACCGCAGTGTGAAGCCACCCTAACAAGCACCAAGTAGGCAGTAAGTATATCACTTAACCAGTGGGGTTTTTATGCTAACATTTAAGGGTGCACAAATGTAATGAAAGTGGAATTATTTACCTTGCACTGAATTATCTCTGCAGGAAGTCTCTAAGGCTGGAGGCACACTACAAGCGTTAAAAACATAGCATATCTGTTGCACGACAGTCCTGCGAGTGGTTTACGTATTGTTCTGCGATAGTGGTACGTGTGGGGTGCGAGTGCGTTTTATTCCCCACATCTTGTAGGTGAGTGCAATGCGTTTTTTGTGCCTACGTTTTAGCTCCATTTCCTATGAATTGGTATTAAATCACTTGTTGATTGTGCAGGTAATAATGGCCAACTACCTAGTTGATAAAAGGTCAATGTGTTGGCATAGTACTTCATCTGTGGTGTATTCACACAAACACACTGGGTCTTGGTGTTTGTGTTGTGGTGTTCTTCGCCATGTCATACCATCTTTATGTAAACCCCACTGTCTTATTTTTCCAGCACTGGGTGGTGGTCTGTAGATTTGGTTAGCAGTGGCCACTACTCACAATTAATGTCCGCTGTAGGTTTAGGGTTCATCCTATCAACCAAACACGCCCTACCAATAGGCAATCAAATTGGGTATATGTTATTTGGTGACTCAACCCTGCCAATTTGTAGCCATATTGGCCTATGACCCTGGGCCCATTTGATTAGATGTTGGATCAAATACAACCCTGATTTTGTGTCAACAAACCATCATGTGTCCCACCTTTCCCTGGTGGTGCGTGTTTTGTAAACCTTAAGTTATGTTGTTCTAATTTTGCGACACGTACATGTGGTTATGTGCACATATATGTGGTCCAGTGCCTTCCAACATGTTTTGTGGGTTTTAGTTTGGCCTTAGTCACTTTGTTGGCAAGGCATTGGGTACTTAACCAATTTTTTGGATCATGTTAGTTTTGTTAATGTGTACCCCTAGAGTCATGTCAGCTGCTTTTATCCTATGCTGACCTCCATTTTCATTTCATACTCTGCAGGTCAAACATTGTGGCCATTGTAATTTGTAATTGTGTGGACCTTTTGAGAGTTCCTTCATGAGACCCTTCGGACTGAAACCACTGATGACCTGTGACTGTAGGTTGCACATGGTTTCATCTTCCACAGCCAGTGTACCAAGTATCTGTGGGACATAGCTGGCTAACTAATTAGTGTCAGTAAACCAACACACTGGTGTTGGCTTACTAACTTAATTTACAGACAGTTCTTCTCTGTGCTCCTTTTGGCTTTGGCGTACCACGTACCGCTTTCATTGGATTGATATAGGGGCGTATGGTACTTGAGGACAAACGGCAATCTACCAATTGTCCACAATGGGTCGTTGGATGCCTATCAACCAAATCAATGTGGCTCCACCCTTACCACTTTCTGCAAACAATCCTGACCATTTTTCTTTTAATAGGGTTGTGGACCTGGCTTAACAACGTACCACATACCATATATACTCGTGTATAAGCCGACCCGTGTATAAGCCGACCCCCCTACTTTTGCCCCCAAAATCTGGGAAAACCTATTGACTCGTGTATAAAGCCGAGGGTGGACCCCAGCACAGGTATACAGCCCCAGCAGTGTGGTATACAGCAGCCTCCCCAGAGGTATATACAGCCCCAGTGGTAGTATACAGCAGCCCCAGAGGTATATACAGCCCCAGTGGTAGTATCCAGCAGCCCCAGAGGTATATACAGCCCCAGTGGCAGTATCCAGCAGCCCCAGAAGTATATACAGCCCCAGTGGTAGTATCCAGTAGCCCCAGAGGTATATACAGCCCCAGTGGTAGTATACAGTAGCCATAGAGGTATATACAGCCCCAGTGGTATATACAGCCCCAGTGGTATATACAGCCCAGTGGTATATACAGCCCCAGTGGTATTATCCAGCAGCCCCAGAGGTATATACAGCCCCAGTGGTAGTATCCAGCAGCCCCACAGGTATATACAGCCCCAGTGGTAGTATCCAGTAGCCCCAGAGGTATACACAGCCCCAGTGGTAGTATACAGTAGCCATAGAGGTATATACAGCCCCAGTGGTAGTATCCAGCAGCCCCAGAAGTATATACAGCAGCCCCAGAGGTATGGCTTATATTGGCAGCCAGCCTACTTACATACACATACCCATACATACACACATATATAAACACACACATACACACACACACAGCTTCCTACCTTGTCCCCGTTCTGCAGTGCTTTCCGGTGTCCTCCGTGCTCCGTTCCCGGTCTGCTGGGCCTTGTGGTTCCTCCTGGTTCCTCATCCTTCGGTTCCATCATGGGGGCTGCCATCTTGCTTCTTCTCTCCGCCCCCGGCCAGTGATGTCAGAGCAGGCCGCGCTGTGATTGGCTAGCACCCGTGACGTGATCACGGGTGCTAGCCAATCACTGCGCGGCCTGCTCTGACATCACTGGCCGGGGGCGGAGAGAAGACGCAAGATGTCAGCCCCATGATGGAACCGAAGGATGAGGAACCAGGAGGAACCACAAGGCCCAGCAGACCGGGAACGGAGCACGGAGGACACCGGAAAGCACTGCAGAACGGGGGACAAGGTAAGAAATACTGCGCAGCGCCACCCCCTCCCACCATAGGATTACCGTATTGACCCGTGTATAAGCCGAGGGGGGGACTTTTCAGCCCATTTTTTGGGCTGAAAAACTCGGCTTATACACGAGTATATACGGTATATGATATGCCCTTTTACTCGCTGCACTTTTAATGTCAATAGGCGTTTCTTCAATTACCCACTGACACGTGCAAGGCATGTTGTTGTTTGGGCCTTTGGGAACCTTAAAGGTAAATGTTGGATCCTGATGAGTCATAGGCAATTAAGTATGGAAAATATTACACATCTGATTAAGGTGGTGGTCATGCCTCTTAACCAGACCCGGACACGTGTGGGCTTTGCTGGTATGTGCACTGATGCCTGGGGGAATAGTTATGTAATCAGGCCCCCCTCAAGGGACAATCATGGGCACCCAATTACTGCTGTTCATTTATGCAATATATGGTGCCATTATTTTGGTTCAGAAGTTGGCGCAATAGCAAGTCAACAACCAATACGTAGCTGAGTTCTAACATGTTTACTACAAAATTATTTTTCACACATTAGTCAGAAACATTATTTGTCTCAAAAAAAGGCATGTGTGCCTACAAATGTCACATAAGATTCCTGCACATAACTTTGCGCTGTACAATAACCAGACCAACGTTACAAAAAACCTTTAATCACAAAACACATTTTAGGCTGATGTGTGCTTCACATGTATTAACAAACCGTTTCAGTGGAACATATAAATGGTCAAGAACTCTAAACTAACATTGACCATGGGAAAAATAACCTCCTCAGTGACACTTTACAGATTGGTGAATCTGTTCGGATTTAGAGGTGTCTGCTCATGGAATTCTGGAAACTGTGTTGTCTCCTTTCATTGGGCTGAGAGGCAGGAACCAATCCTCCATGGTGTGATTGCCCATATTATTGTGTTGGCAACATGCTCCTGTTGGTTGCGTGAGTTTGTGATGGCCCATGGATTAACCCAGGAGAGTCCCATGGGGGGATAGTGGCTGCAATGGAGTCTGGCCACTAAGCCCAACTTGTTGAATGTTACCACCCATATGATGTTGGCTCTGGTGGTATGTGTACTGAGCTCCTTGTTGCCCTTCAGGCCTTGTGTTAGGCTGGAACCCATGCTGTTGGCTACGCTGTCGAACTATGTTCGTCATACCTGTGCTGGGGTGACTATCATCAGCCTGGTGTGGTAGTGGGAGGCTGGAGCTGGACCCTGGCCATGTGGTGGTGGAGGCTGTGGGAGAGGTGCAGTGTTGCCCACATTACTGCTTGGTGTCTGCAGCTGATTGGCTGCTGATTGTTGCCATCTCTCCAAAAAATTAAACACGGGCATTGGATTGTTAGGCGCCGTGCATGCATCGATCAAGATATTGATGCAATTGTGACAGCGTATGGGACGTGGAATCTTCCTCAGATATTGAGCCGTACTGTGCGCATATGCCTCCTCCCCATCATTGACGCTATGAGATAGGTACTGGAGTACTCCAGTACCTATCTCGCGCCATGCACTGGTGCTGGGGAGTTCCCTCCTACGCCGTGCTCTTTAGGCAATGCTTAAGGGGACATGGACATCAGGGCTGATGCGTCGTGGTAGAGAATCAGCTGTCAACTCTTGGCGAGCCTCTGGTGAGGCTGGCGAACTTGTGCCTTCCTCTGCTGCTGGTGCAGCAGCCGCATCCAAAGCTCCAGATGACGATGGCCTTGCCGGGGGGTCCTCCTGCCCAGAACCTGCAGCCCCCTCATCAGCCACTTGCTCCACCACTGGCTCTGACTCTGTGGCCCCCTCACCCTCCAGTGAGGTTTGAGTTTGTGCTAAAATAAAAAATAAGGGAATCACAAACTAAAGCACACAGTATCCAACAACACTATACAGTATATTGGGCATTTTGAGAGTACTTGCATACTTGGGGCAAGGAAATTTAGCCGGTCATAATACAGGTATGGCCTTTTGTTAGTGGGGCGACCAGCATTTTTCTGCCGTTCCTGCCTTTCCCGCCTATACTGCTCCTTACAGCTCCTCCATCTTTTCATCAATTGTGTCACTGTAAATACAAAAATATTGTTTGACCATCACATACAATAAGGGCCGCAACCAAACCAGTGTCATGCATTACTGTATGTTTGACATCACTAAAACCACACATGGAAAACCACACATGCTTACCAGTAAGGACATGCAAAATGCCGCGGTCAACATGTATACAATGTACCGTATATACTCGTGTATAAGCCGAGTTTTTCACCCCAAAAATTGGGCTGAAAAGTCCCCCCTCGGCTTATACACGAGTCACTATACGGGGTGAGTGGGGTGGGGGCTCTGTCCGGGTGCTGGGGAGGCAGGAGGAGGCGGGGGGAGGCTGCTGTATGAGCGGCCCCGTCACGTGGGGCCGCTCATTACATATGCACTGCATCCCCCTGTCAATCAGCGCCAGGGGGAGCAGTGCATATATGTGTATTGCAGCCCCCCAATCTGCTGGCACACGTCCCCCTGTTGTAAGGCCCCCCCCTGCTGAATACTTACCATCCTTGGTCTTCAGCAGCACCCCGGCGCCGGTCCTCTGTGCTCCGGTCCTACGCGATCCCGTCCTCTGTGCTCCGCTCCACGGCTGCATCCGGGTTCCCCGCGCGTCGCAGAAGCAATGACGTCATTGCTTCTGCGACGCGCGGGGAACCCGGATGCAGCCGTGGAGCGGAGCACAGAGGACGGGATCGCGGAGGACCGGAGCACAGAGGACCGGCGCCGGGGTGCTGCTGAAGACCAGGGATGGTAAGTAATCAGCAAGGGGGGCCTTACAACAGGGGGGACGTGTGCCAGCATTTGTGTGGGGCTGCAATACCACTGGGGCTGCTGTATACTGGGGCTGCTGTATATAGGGGCTGTATACTGGGGCTGCAATACCACTGGGGCTGCTGTATATAGGGGCTGTATACACCACTGGGGCTGCAATACCACTGGGGCTGCTGTATATAGGGGCTGTATACACCACTGGGGCTGCAATACCACTGGGGCTGCTGTATATAGGGGCTGCTGTATACACCACTGGGGCTGCAATACCACTGGGGCTGCTGTATATAGGGGCTGCTGTATATACCACTGGGGCTGCAATACCACTGGGGCTGCTGTATATAGGGGCTGCTGTATACACCACTGGGGCTGCTGTATATAGGGGCTGCTGTATACACCACTGGGGCTGCAATACCACTGGGGCTGCTGTATATAGGGGCTGCTGTATACACCACTGGGGCTGCAATACCACTGGGGCTGCTGTATATAGGGGCTGCAATACCACTGGGGCTGCAATACCACTGGGGCTGCTGTATATAGGGGCTGCTGTATACACCACTGGGGCTGCAATACACTGGGGCTGCTGTATATAGGGAGTGCAATACCACTAGGGCTGCTGTATATACCACTGGGGGCTGCTGTATATACCACTAGGGGCTGCTGTATATCATACTGCTGGGGCCTGTATACCACTGCTGGGGGCTGCATACCTGTGCTGGGGTCCACCCTCGGCTTATACGCGAGTCAATAGATTTTCCCAGGTTTTGGGGGCAAAAGTAGGGGGGTCGGCTTATACACGGGTCGGCTTATACACGAGTATATACGGTAAGCACAATTGTGGCCCATCCTGCTGAGAAACTCAAAAAAAACCAAAACAATCATAATGTGCTGTGTTTTACAAAAAAAAAAAAAAAAAAAAAACATTACACATTGCAGAATAATGCAAGCAAAACAAAAAACAGATGACGAAGGCAGGATGACTTGCAGCAATACGGATTTCAGCAAAAAAAAAAAAAGGAAAAACCAAAACGACCTTGTGCACACATAATTGAAAACAGTAACAATGAGGAACCAGCAGCTTGTGTTAGCATGACGTAGCCACCTGTTGCTAACGTCATGTGTCAGCTACACAGGACCTGAACAGCAACAAGTAAACACATGCTACGTGCACACCAGACATATCACTGCACAAACATTTCTGTACTCATTTAGATGCTGTCCTTACCAACCGAAAAAAAAAAAAAAGCAGGATAACGTGTCTGCTGAGTAAGTAACACCATTGCATACATGTGACAAATATTATCAAAAACAAAAGTTTCTCTACACAGGACACAGCAAAACTCAAGGCACAATGCATGAACACCTAACGCTGCAACACACA
>JARQOC010003148.1:17500-18738 GCA_033576535.1 Allobates femoralis | reverse complement strand
CGCCGCCAGCGCGCCCCCGCGGCGAGCAGAGGAGTGCGACCTGCTGCTGCCCTTTTTCGGGACGGCGGCGACGGGATCCGTGGCAGGACCGCTGAGACAGACGGGGCTACTCGATCTCGCTTCCGAGGTGTCGGGACAGATCTCCGGGGCGCAGGCGCCGCCCTCGCGGCGCCGAGGCCATCCCGGAGTCCCTAGAGGCGAACCCGCAGGCCGGAGGAACCGTCCGCCCGAACGCTGGCCGAGGCCAGCCGGCGGGGGCCCTCCGATGGCGGGTCACGTTTGCCATTCGGTCAGGGTGGTTGCCGAGAAGAAGAAAATCACCAGTTTTTGTTTGTTTTTTCCCCAGCTTTCGGACACTTTGAAAAAAATTCCAAAGTGTCCGACGACCGTCGATTTCACCGGGGAGGGGCCCCCGACGTGCCCGACCGAGGTCGCGCTTCGCCGGCCGTGCGCTCGGAGCGGCCCCGCTGCTCCCCCCGGAGCCGTGGCAGGCGGCACTTTGGAAAATTTCAAAGTGTCTGAGGACCGGGAATTTCACCGAGGAGGGTACCCCGATGTGTCCCACCGGAGTCTCACCTCGCTCGGGCTTCGCTCCGAGGAAGCCCCGCTCTTCCCCTCTGGAGGCTCCTGTTTTCAAAAACTGGGTTTCTGAAAATGTGCCGACACCGGTCTGGACTGTCCCCCCGAACCTGGTCCGAGAAGGTAAGAAGGGAGAGCACGTAGGATTTTCCAGACCACCTCGACTCGAGAAGGGGATAAGGCAGATCGGGGGGGTTTCCCAGACCAGTGTTTTTTTTTTTTTTTTTTTTTTTTTAATAAACGGACCTCCAGGGACTCCCTGCTCCCTAACTCTACCCGGGGGAGGGCTCAGCTTCCCGGCTGGTGGGCCTCCGCTGACTGCCGGCCACCTTCTCCTCCGGTGACTCCAACCTCCAAACACCCAGTCACTCTCCGCCCGGCCAGAGCGCTCTTTACCGCCGCCTTCGCTCGGCCGCCTCCCCGCCGCCTCTCCACGGCCAGCGGTCTCTTTACCGCCGCCTCTCCACGGCCAGCGGTCTCTTTACCGCCGCCTTCGCTCGGCCGCCTCCCCGCCGCCTCTCCACGGCCAGCGGTCTCTTTACCGCCGCCTCTCCACGGCCAGCGGTCTCTTTACCGCCGCCTTCGCTCGGCCCGCCTCCCGCCGCGCTCCTCCGGCGGCTGTCTCCCTCCCCTCTCACTGCCCGGCCAGCGGTCTCTTT